>CAKNWT010192395.1:0-10597 GCA_932066315.1 Andricus coriarius
ATGTTGGTTCCTGGTAGTATGAAGAGGACGGATTAATGATAAAATAGATTTCAGACACTAAATTTTAAATAATTTTACCTCAATTTCTTGAAAGAAATCTCTTTTTTATTTAAAATTTTTGAAAGAAGAATGCCTTAAATATTAGCAATGTTATGAATACATTAAACTTTTGATTGTTTCATTTTCTATCTGGAAAATGTAATAATCTAAAAAGATTGGTTCAAAATCAACCATAAATGTATGTAGATGTTTCTCAACATTCCAATGACTAAGGGACTAAGCTATTCTCTAAATTTTTCGAGTTAGTGGTCTAAAATACTGACATACATAGACTCGCAATCGTGAAACTCGTATATAATAAAAACATTATCTAATTTTGTATTCATTAGTGAAAAAAAGAAAAGTGAAAAAGATATAAAAATTATTCTTTATAATAAGAATAAATAAGTTTTTGAAATCCTATTCATTCAAGTAAGTTTATTGGTTGACTTTTTCTCCCTCTTTTTCATTTGGATATTTTTGTCTCTAATGAGCCGAAAGGTGAGATAGTTTGAAATTCTGTTTTTTAATTGTGAATCTTTTTCACGCTCATTTTGCATAACATTATTAATGATAAAACAGATTTTTTTCGATCCTAAGTTTAAAATCTACATACATTTTTCTTGTTACAGCCGCGCGCTTGTCATTTCAGTAAACACTTGCTGAAAGTGGTGAGCCTTGTTCTACGCCAATGGTATTCGTCGTTTTTGTTTTTAATCACAATGATCCTAATTCAATTTTTTGGTACGCCTGTGACATTCTGGATTTTTTACATTCCAATGACCAAGCTATTCTCTAAATTTTTCGACTAAGTGGTCTCAAATACTTACATACATAGGCTCGCAATTGTGAAAACCGTATATAATGATAAAATTTATTCGATTATTGAAATTATTTATAAACAATAAAAAATAAGTTGTTAATGTATTATTTTTTTACCAACATTGATCTTACCGCCAATTAGTGCATAAATTTATCCAACGTCATTTCGGAACTAGTATACGTGCAATTTTTCAACATTTTTTACAAATTTTTGGACTTTGCCGGGCTGTTATTCGAAAAATATGGGTCATATGAAAAAAATCAATAGAACCTTTTTTGTGTATAATTTTATGTACTTCAATTTTTGTAGACGCGGAGTTTGCAAAAAAACCATAAACAAACGAGTTATAAATAAAAAACCGTTTTTTGAAAGTTTACGCCACTGCCAAAAGATACGCAGAGGTCAGGGGAGGGGGATAACGAAAACGGTTCCTTATATTGACCCAAAGAACATTTTAAGACCATAATTTCTTTAGTCGGAATTAATGTCGATAATGACCATTTTTTTTGCTCTGCCGCCTGGCCTAAAATCTCTATAAACTTTCCATGAAACGCTTTTGAAATTGTTATTTTTCACAAAAATCCTCCAGTAGACCCTCGGCTCTTCAACAGAAGCACTATACGACTCATACCTGCGGTGGGACTCCGATGCTGTTTCGAAGTCGAAAATCGAATAAAAAATAATTTGAATAAAAAAGAATTCACTTCTGTTTTATTTGTAAATTGTGATTGCGATTGTACAGTAAATATATAATTATTTACCTTTATCATAATAGTGCCATCGCGTGCTTTTAGGATTTTCTCGTGGAGAATGTTTTCCTTTAAAAAATGTTTAATGTAAACGAGCTGGCCAGCTTTCACGGTAAAATATTTCAAAATTAAAGCTTTTTACCATAAAGCATTAATAGCTGGGTCTTTCGGAACGATGGAAAAATTAATTTTTTTCATATTCGGGATCTTCGGGTTCTCCGAGTTCACTTTTGTAACCTGATTTGCACCCCGGATCGATACACATGGGCATAATTAATGCGATAAACATAAAAACACTAGTAGAAAACTCCACCGGGTCATTTTCACATATTCATTGTTTAATGTATTACATTATAGGACAAATCTCTATAGATATATGAACAGAAATTCTTACATTTAAATGAAGAAATTTCGAAAGAAGATGAAAAAATTAGTGGGTTTTTAATTTTAAATTTTCAAAATTAATAACTTTAATTTTAAGCAATGTAGAATTCAAATTTTTTCAATCTGGAAGAGTTAAAATTGAAGATTCTAAAAATGTTGAAATATAGGAATACAAATTATTCAAATTTTCGGGAACAAAATCACAGAATTTTTGTTTTCAAAACCCAAAACCTGCATAACCCTTAATTATAAATTGTCAAAACCAAAAACTCTTTAATTTCAAAGGTTTACAATTTAAATTTCTATAATTTTAAAGAGTTACAATTGAGAACTGTTCAATTTAAACGATATATAAATAAAAAATCCTAACTTTGGATGATTCTGAAGATGAAAAATCAACTTTTTAATTCTGAATATTCCAAATTAAAGAAATTTCGATAGTTATTTGTCTAAACTCAAATTTTGCCTTTTTTGTGCAGAAGATGGAAAAGGAGTTTTGGCCTACACAATTCACTTATATTTGCAGAATAGAATACGACAGTTTGTAACATTTATTAGTATTAAATAATTATATATTTATTCACCCGTTTCCTCTTTTTAAAATAATGCAACCTTTTTCGCCTTTTCTATTTTCTCTATCACATTTCAAAAGTAGAAGAAAATTTAAACAGTGCAGAATTCTCATAAGCATGAAGTTGCAAGCAATTAAAAAAATACTACCTGTAAATTATTTTAATTCGCTAGTACGTTTTTCAATCTGAAGTTAGCAATGTAAACTAGTACGAACGATGGCATCAAAACAAGACGATTTGGTATTATAACAGGACGCTAAAAAAGTGATGCTCAATTAAAATGGAACCATAGTTTTTACAGTGAAGAAGAAGTGGACAATGGAGCGTTTCTATACAAAGGAGCGGACGGAAAAGGCTGCTGAAACACTTGGCCACGACTTCAATATCAAAGGTGATGAAAATCATCAAACATTATGAATCTCGAGTACGCAGTCCTAAAGCCCCAGATGAAGAAAGCACAGGAAAAAAGCTTCCACCAACAGCTCCTCGGCAAGAGGATGCACAGCATCTTCCGCAGAAATGTGAAGGATCAGTCGATCTCGCTTGAGCTAACGTTTCTTTCCTTAAATTACCCGGGTTGAAGTCTGGCACGGTGTGTTTCATTTTAGCGTGTCAAGACGGTGTCATTTCCATTTTAGCATGCAGTCGCTAGATTTTGAGACAAGACATTCCCGCTGATAGCTACAGAGCGTGTCATGCAAACCTCGAGCACCTAGGATACATACTATCTGTTTTCCAACTCACGTGGGAACAACGTACACTGTTAGAAAAATCTGTATGAGGTTTAATATACATGTGTGTGAAGCAAATATGCACTACCGCTACTGAAATTTAACATACATTGGAGTAGTGGATTTAATATACATTTGTATTAAATTTAATATACAGGTTGGTATAGCAGTTTGCGCGAAAAATCAAAGTGCTTCCATTTCTTTAAATCTTGTCAAATATTCGCAATTAAATTAATAATCTACAATTCGTCGACTGAAATATTATTTATAATGAAAGTGCAATGTACGGGTGGAACTTTTCCCTAAATTCGCTCTAAATGATAAAAGGTTATTGCGAATACAGTTCATTGTAGGTTAACTTTGTTATTTATTAGCTTGATTGAACTTTTCGACATAATATTCAATTTTACTTTTGGTTAACGGGAAGAAGGTATCATGTTTTATTATTTAGGATCGAAAATGATTGCTAAACTTATTTTGAATTCGTGTAAAACAGAATTATCTTATTTTTATTGTGAGTGATTCACATGAATGTATTTGAAATTTAATATACACGCTCCTAACGGCGATTTCATATGCTTGATATATTAATTTTAATACACGTGGGTATATTGAATTTAATATTATTTTTAACAGTGTACATCCAAAGGCACAATGCGGCACTAAGAGTGCTTTATTACCATCTCTGTTACTCTTACGGTACTGGCCCTGATACCGCTCTGCCAAAAGTTCCAAAGGAAATAGAGTCTATTGTCGAAAATGAGAAGTGCCGAATATTCGGGAACTATACATATTCTCGAAAATTGTTTCTGTCGCGCACTCGAGGCCTAACAGAGTTCTGCGTGACTTCGAGAAACGAACCATGTTCGTTATCGAATTTTCGGCACCAGCCGACAAGAACATCACAGCCAAGGAGAATGAAAAGGAAGAGAGGTATAATGATGTTATAAGAGAGTTGCGATTGTTGTACCCAGAATATTATGTTAAGCTATAGTTGTCCTGATTATCGGTGCTCTCGGGGGTGCCGATCTTTCACTGGTGCATAGCCTGAAGAGCATCCGTGCGTGTCAACGAAATGCTGAGATTTGTGGGGAAAATGCAGAAGGCGGTCGTCCTTGTGGCGGTACGTGTCCTCAGGGTGCACGAGACTTTTGCTGGATTGTCGTATTGAGTCTGTCGCAGACTGTAACCATTTATCTCACAGTCGTGATCAAATCCGGTAGTTATCCTTGTGACAACATCTCAAATATATAAAAGGTTTCGATATACGAGGTTTCAAAAATCTAAAAAATTTATGAATTCCTATTTACAAAATTACAAATATGTGCATCTTTAAAAAGTTTCAGTAAACTTTTCTTTACATTATATATAAATTAAAGAAATACACATATTCTGGCTAATTTCTTTAAGTTTTTCTTCCAACGAATCAAGAGTGCTCTCGGAAGAAAATTAAAAAATCATATAGAAATGATCCCTGTACGGAAAAGAAATTAGCATTGAATCCAGAAAATATTGTATCGTCCGTATTCAAACCAATATTTTCTCGAGTCAATGTTAATTTCTTTTCCGTGTACAGGCTACAGTAGATAATGAGATATACACCAGATAACATTATTGTGTAATCAAAAATACTAATACATATCGGAAGGTATGCGATTTTCGGGACTTCATTCAATCCATTACGTTATGCAAGTCTACAAAGAGTGCACGTTTTGTTTACATTCCTGTTTATCGTATAAATATCGCGTTGGCATCGAGACACCGCGAATTACAGGGATAGACAAAATATTTTAGGAGCCCTGCAAGTATTTCAGATAGTTGAAGGGTGGGAATTCAAAATGGACTTTCAAATTGAAGGCCTTAGAAGATCAATAATATTAAATAAAAATAAACAAGTGTAATTCCGATAAAATAAATGTACAAGTTAATGAATTTGAAATGGGTACATACTGTAATATATTAAATTATATATTCTGCTAAAAAGGAAATATAATTTAATTATGATTTTATATACTTTTTAGAAAAATATCCTGAATGCAAAAGATTGCAAAAGCTAGATTGTAAAGTTAATCATTCTTTTTCAGAATGAACGACAACTGCTTCGTGAGAACTTTCAAAAATTGAATCCACTTAAGCTATTGGACTGAAATGGAATAGCCGACAAATAAAATTATTATTTATCACTGTATACCATGATTATATATATTATTACATACGATTATATAATACCATGATTGTTAATTATTGTATTAACAACTACTAATGTAATTGTAATTTACCTTATTAAATGCAATCTGATGCTTTTCGCCTTCTTCTTCTTCTTGTACGTAATATAAATCCATACTTATACCTTATACGTGTTTTAGTTTTCAATACTACATATCTTGAATATATAATACTTTATAAAAACTAATTAACTGTAAGTAAAGCCGATAGAAAAGGGATTCATGGGGAATAATTTTGACATTGATGATTTTTTAAAACCGTTTCTTTGCGTGAGAAATCTTACATAAAAATGTACTTATCGTGTTTATTTGAAGTTTGACATCAATGGTTTATCAATTTATAAAAAAATTTTCAAATGCTTAGTATCTACAACTAAAATATTTGAAATAAACTCGCATTTTTGTCTTTCACGTACTTTCCACAGGAATAAAATATTGAAATAGCTGTGATAACCAAAAGCAAAAGAGTACAGTTTTGTTTTCTTTTAGCAAATAACAAGATCTTCCAAAAAATTCAGAAAGTTGCATATTTCCTGCGATGTTGATCGTCTTATCATTATATCAACACGTGCATATAGAAGATACAACGAATCAGATAAAAATACAATCGTCTGGCCTCTTATGAATAACTTCATATTCCATTTCAGCGGAAATGAGACGTTTCACTGCTAATAGGATAACAACAGCCCACGTGACAAACCCACAATTACTGATATGTAATCGTCGCGTCGTGGAATACGTATTTCGCGATATGTTAAATTTTTCACATTTTTTTACTTCACTTCCTTTGAAGAGAAAATCGAACCAACTGCAAATGACTAGAAACTAAAATTATTTTTAATTACACAGGCAATTGAAATTTAATCATCGATAAACCTTGACATTAGCCATGAAAAATTCAGCGATTAAAAGCAAAATCTCTTGTTTTGTGATGAGGAACACTATTTTCAAATAGTATTCATATTTTAGTTACTTCAGAATTCTTTGTCAATCAATTATTATAATACATCAAGACATGCATTAAGTTAATAAATTATTAATTTTTCATTTCATGGAATGAAAAGTACATTTTCATGTGACTTTTGGCAGAAGCTTAGACCTGTGGGGAATCTTCCTTGGCGAATCTATTCTGAGTTCAGTGCAAGAATTTCCTCGTTATATTTGTATGTTTTGCTTTTCCTCACGTATGCCGGTGCAAAGTTACACTCTTGATTTGCCTGCGAATTATTCATCATAAGATTAATTTTCAAGGGCGGGTTCCTTTGTCAAAAAAGATACCCCGCTACAGAGGCTGCCTTTCACATTACTTTTATCCAGTAGTGATACGAAACAAAGAAAGAGTTAAAAATAGCCAATTAGCCATACGACATTACAGAATTCGCTCTTGAAAACCAGGCGCGGATCGACAATGGTGGCGAACCGGCGATCGCGCCCCCCCCCCAGGATTTTTTGACTTACCTTTACTTTTTTCTTTTTCACTGAGAAATGAAGAAAAGCTATAAAAGGTATGCAATTTCATAATCGCAAAAGTAATTTACAATTCTGAATTAATATTTGAAAGATTTTGCAAAATATATATAATAATATTATATGTGTATTAACTTTGCATGTCAAATAATTTGATGACTCTAATTACTATTGTGCCTTAATAAACTATAATTATTTATTTATTTCGGCTGTTTCATTATTTAGGAATTTTCATAATCGATATTAGTTTGAGAATCAAACTAAGGTTGACTTTGTAGACTTGTCTTTGTATTGCTAACAAAGGTTCAATCATTATTCATTGTCTTAATCTGAAATTGCGCCGATGAATATTATGATTAATTTTTATCGACTAATCCTGAAATACTTTAGAATTTCCAGATGGGATTAAAATGCAATGAGTGGACATTTCCAATGACAGAATTTCCAAAGAAATAACTAGAGATAATTTCAATTGTAAATGTAATATTTAATAATTTTACGACCAATGTTGGTTTTAATGTAAATTGCTTTTAAATTATATTTTATAAAACTTGATCCGTGTTTTATATTACTTATAAAAATTCCATTATTACTATCAATTACTATATTAAACGTATACTAAATTTTCTGATTTCCTAGAGACATAAAATATTTTGTTTGGAAAATCTTTTGAAGACACTCTAGAAGAAGAAAGAAAATCGAATGAGAGTGCTTTTGCATTTTTAATTTATAAAAATGTATAAGCGCTTCTAAATTAAACGACTTGAACTTAGCATAATATCAAGTTTGAAAGATATTTAAATTATCGACCTTCTATTATCGAAATTCGAATGCTCTTATATAAAAAATAGTTGAAACTTTAAATTTTAAGCTCTAACCCGAGTCGAAATGTAGGCCCTACTTTGACGCTCTTCACGCTGTTATTTGTAGGGGCTAAGGTTTTAAAGTAGAGGCTATTTCAATACTGAAAAAAATTTCTAGGTGTACTACCTAGAATTCTTGCTATCCCAGCTAGAAAGTATCGCTGGATTTCGTCTTCCTAAATAGTTAGCTGTATTGAACAGATTTTCTTGCAGCAAAGTATAGGTACAGTACCTAGAAAATTTAGCTGTCACGAGCAAACCAATGATAGGAGATACGATGTTTGAGCATGACTGCTAGAATGTTTAGCAAATGGTGATAGATTTATCTCCCAAATTTTCTGTCTGCAGGAGTTAGACGGTTTTTATATCTTAGCTATCTAGTTTGCAGTCCTACCTAGACTTTATTGGAAATTCAGCTATATCTCCCCAGCAATATATTTCTAGCGATAACAGCTATACCATTTTTTTCAGTGTGTGATTTTTGCCCCTACTCTGTTGCTCTAATGGGCACAAATTTGACGAAAGATTAACAATAGTAGAGTAAGACGAAAACATAGCGACATTTGCGCAATATTTCAAGTTATTTTCGTAATCATACAACAACTTCTTATTAAGCGTTGAAAACAACGTGTATCTTTTATTAAATAAATGAATATACAAAATAATTTTTGTTTTTTTATTCGTCAACAAATCCTAAGTTCTATGCAACTTGAAATGAAAATTGCTATTTGTTGTTAAATGAAGACGCAAAATGTTATGAACCACGTACAAGATGTCACAATGTCCTCGTTTCACTCATAATTTGTCAATCTGTCATTAAATAATATATTGTTTTTCCAAGGAAATAAGATTACATGGTTGACACGTATCTTGCCGATTTGCCGAAACTTTTTTTGACAAAGTTATATGTGTGATATTTTTTAATCTAATACATATATTGACCTTTTTCTTTCTGATTCTGATAGAATTTCTCGTTCTCTTTCGGAATCCGTTAGACAATTTTTGAAAAGTTTAAAAGCGACAACATGGCATTTTTCTAATAAAATATTCAAAGTCAATTTATGCAAAATTCCACCGTTTTACCCTGTGCCAGCGACTCTGCCCGTGCAGAAATTTCAATCTGGCCAGACCGGGACAGATCGGGCCCAGATCGGGAATCCCGATAGGTGCCAGATCGGTACCCGATCAGTCTCATCACCATATACCGTATAATCCATTTTATGGATTTCGTGAATAAAGAAAGATTTATAAATTATAAAACAGTGGAAACTAGTGCGGGGTCCTCTCTTTTCGACGGCCACCCCAATCTTTGGAATTTCCAATAATTGTTCCAATGTTGCTTAGAATTCTGAATCTGCGTTGATGTCAGCCGAAAATTGATTTTCAAGTCTATTCAAATTTCCCGGCTCGTCCACATTCATCAATTGAACGGGTTGAAAAATATTCACTTCCGGATCACTTACATTACCATCTATAATAATTTTATTTATATTTATTGAAAAGACAATTTAATTGATGATTAATTTATTTGAGGTTAGGTTTCAATGAGCAGCAGATCGTAATTACTT
Source organism: Andricus coriarius (assembly GCA_932066315.1). Classification (NCBI taxonomy): domain Eukaryota; kingdom Metazoa; phylum Arthropoda; class Insecta; order Hymenoptera; family Cynipidae; genus Andricus; species Andricus coriarius. The sequence goes on from CAKNWT010192395.1 coordinate 9,422, forward strand.
ACTTTCATTTTCCTCACGCAGGTTTCGAGTTATACTGGCTAGTGCTCGGTACCTCCGAACACGTGGCGTACTCGCATGAGGCATTTTCAATAATCAACAGAATATTATAAACGAGTAATATTCGAATTTCACAGCACTGTCTAAAAACAATGACCAGCACTAAGTCTGTGAGCGCATGGAGGTGGCGCTTCAGTAGGAAATCGGTCTGGCCCGGCCTGGCCCAAGTACGGGCCACAGAGTTCTACCGATCAGGGCCAGATCGGGAATCCCGATCGGGGCCAGATCGGTATCACGTACTAAATCGGGCGATTTCTGCACGGGTGTTAGATGAGAGAACTTTTTTTATAACGAAAATTGACCTTTATGCCAAAACGACTTAAGATCTGAAAAAATTCAAAAGGACATAATTTTTTTGCGAGATTTTTGCGAAAATACGTTGTAACAACGTTTTCGTGGAAAAATAATGTAGTTAGAAAAAATAGAGGGCATCGAGTATTTCAAAAATCTTGACTTCAAAGAAAAAATTTTCACGTACAAGTTATTGAAACTGCGTAAATTTATGTTCTTCCTTGCTTTTTTATGACACCATAAAATTGTATTGTTGAAAAAAATTAATCTTAAATAATTTTATAAATATTTTCACAAAAATCTAAAAGATAACGCGAGCTAGAAAAAAGTGTCAACCAAAATTTTCCTTGAACTTTTTGGAGTAACCATTTTATTCCTTGACCTTGAATTTCTGTTTTTCAGACAAATAAGTCTCTTCTGAAAATATATGTAATATAACTATTATTTTATAATCCCGTGTAGGAATGGTAACCGGGATCCGACCGGGAGCCGGCCGGATAGCCCCAGTTTGAACCGGGAGCCGGCCGGGGATACTGGCCGGGATCCGGCCAAAAACGTCATGGTAATCTGGTCGGATCCCGGCTTTCATACCGGCCGGGTAACCCGACCACAGACCGGTAAAAAAATTTTGCTTCAGGCGAGAAATTGGTAACTTGGAATATCTTTTAAGGGCATGTGATACTTCAATCGGGCTTAGTTCCCCCGGGGTTTTGTCCACAAAACTTAAAAAATTCTTAAACTGAATTCGGAGATGCTATAAAATAGAATAATGGACGTTCCCGAACTCCTTTTTTAAGGGATAATAGCAAAAAAATATATTCTGCTAAA
>CAKNWT010192403.1:0-10418 GCA_932066315.1 Andricus coriarius
ACTCAACCGGCCATTTCCATGCGTTTACATGCCATGGGAAACATCCATAAAATGGGAAAATGGGTACCCCATGAATTGAACGATAGGCAGATGGAGCGACGCCAAAACACATGTGAAATCTTGCTTGCTAGACACAAAAGAAAGTCGTTTCTGCATCGTGTGGTGACTGGAGACGAAAATTGGATTTATTTTGAGAATCCGAAACGAAGAAAATCATGGGTCGATCCCGGACAACCATCAACTTCTTTCTCAAGACCTAATCGCTTAGGACGCAAGACGATGCTGTGCGTTTGGTGGGATCAGCAGGGTGTCGTCTACTATGAGCTATTAAAACCTGGTGTAACTGTCGATGCTCACCGCTACCACCAACAACTAATCAAATTGCGCCGTGCTTTGCGTGAAAAAAGGCCGGATTATGAAGAAAGACATGAGAAGCTGATTTTTCTTCACGACAATACCCCATCGCATACGTCAAAAATGATCCAAAACTACTTGAAAACACTCAACTGGGAGGTGCTACCTCATCCCACTTATTCACCAGACCTGGCCCCTTCTGATTACCACCTGTTTTCGTCGATGGGTAACGCGCTGGCTGAACAACACTTCGATTCGTACGAAGACGTCGGAAAATGGCTTGACGAGTGGTTTGCATCAAAAGATAAACACTTTTTTTGGCGTGGTATACACAAATTGCCCGAGAGATGGGGAAAATGTATAGCATATAGGTGAGAGATTGAACGTGATGTCTCCTTTCGAGTCGGCGCAATCAAGCACATTTGATACCTGCTATATAATGTTGGAACTCATACCCTAACACCTCTGTTCTACTACGAGGTCCAATATTACATATGCGTCTGCTCACGCAGCTCGAAAAAAAGAGGGTTTAGGCTCAATCTGCAAGCTGTAGAACACGCTCATTTTATGCGGCTACTATAAACAATTTTTAAGATACTAGGGTACAACAAATTTATAAATGTCAATTTTTTTCCTAAAAAATTAGGTCCAGTAGGATTTCCAAGGATTTCATCGAAAGGCTTTATTTTAGAATTGGATGATGGCCATTTTTTTTAAACGAACTCGAGTTTTTTACGCATGGCGGCAATACACCATTCGCATCCTGGTTGAAACAAAAGGAATCTATCACTGGCCATCATGTTTTTTTACAAACTGCATTTAATCAGTTTTATGTTTCAAAAGGACCACTTAAATATCTCAATGCTATAGAAATTAAAGATTCTGATTTTCATCAGCCACAGATAGCTTTCATAAATTTAGAGTCTAATCTACGGATGGCAGCTCGAAACTTTAAAGTTTTCGATGTCACTAAGATATATGATCCTTATGTACATAGGGGACAAATTTTCGTAATAATACCAGTAACCAATAAAGTGTTTTTTGCATCTTATGCTCATGTTCAGGAAGAAACTCAGGTAGAAATAACTAAATATTTACATTATTGGCCACACCACCCACGCCCCGCCAATGATAGGACCTTTGAATATCACTAGCTATAATATATCCTTGCAGGGCGGAAATTGCGATGTCCATGAGATATTCCACGGTTATTGAAGCATACAAAATTATTGCCACCATAATTCCCCTCTTCTTCTCTTCTCCTCTTGCTCATGTTTGAAAAAAGAAATGATGGTGGAAATTATTTGGTATTTATTAATATTCATGAAATATCCCGAAAATATCAAAATTTCCGCCCTGATATGATATATCATTCGCGATATTCCAATATCCTGATAGCCAGGTGGCTGGGATCATCAGATTTAGACCCATAAAAGTTAAAGAGATTAGGAAAATCCTCGGAAAAAGCATCAGGTTGACGTGATCTCTCTCATTTGTATTGCTCTAATTGAATAATAGACTCAGGGTTTGTATCCAAGAGTTCAGGTTTCGTCCATTCGCAGAATGAATGTCGGACGTTACAAGACGTAACGTCCGACTACCTACTTTGAAGCTTTTCTATTTTACGATTACTTGTAATAGCAAATTTAGTTCAATAAATTCCAATGGTCATGTTTTACAGTTCAAATTTGAGTTTTGCTTCTTTATTTCTAGTTCCTATTAATTTCCAATTTAAAAATAGTTTTTAGCTTCAGTTCGTTTCAGCTCTTCGGAGCCTGAGAATTTTATTCACCAAATTCTCCAGGAGCCCGGAGCCTTTCATCGATGGTGTCGCAAATTTTATATCGAATGTACCACTACTAAAAAAAATTTCAGTACTTGATAGATTGTCTATCCAGGGAAAACATGAAATTGAATAAGATTATAAATACTCAGGGAAAATTCAACCAAAATCTGTCAAGAATTAGAATCTAAATAAAATTCTATAATCACATTACATGAAAATCCTATCAAATTGAATCAAACAAGCTTCACGAACCAAATTACATCAGCAAATTTGATAAAAATCCTATCTATTGAATTTCACGATCAAAAACCTATCAGCACTTTTAATAGACCTTTCTTTTAAATTTTAATCATCTAGAAATCTTATGCTTTTCTCTCATCATATTTTCATTAAAATTATTTCAAAACGTATCGGTACAAGACTTCTATCACATTTTGTGTTTCTGAGTCTATATTTCTATAAAATCTTATACACTTTTCCAAGAAAGAAGCTCTTTGTCGACTCTTTGTGAAGACTCGGAAATGAATTAGCGACCTCCTTGTGAAGATGCTCCATGTCGAGCGGACTCTCGCTCGGTGTTCGCTGATTGATTTCAAGTAATAAAAACAGACATACTTATCTAGGGAGGGTACCGTATGTCAGAATGAGTGAGGCTCACTTGAGTGAGGCTGTGCAAAGAGGTCCGCGTCATTCACAATGCGATGGGATACGTCTGGCACCAGAGAGACATATTTCCAGAACGTTGCCAACCACGAAATGGACCTACATCTGAAACCTCGGTAAAGGTGGCAAATTCGGTGTATTGCCTTAAGAATAAACACGGGTGTGGCAAAATCGGCTTTATAGCTTAAGCACTAGGGTGGATCCTCACAAGCTCCCCCGCCAACATTACAAACTAACAAAGTGTATCACATATTATCTTCTGAAATTTTCGAACTTTCTATCAAATTACATCCATCGAAAAATCTTATATTTTTCTATCAATAGCTTCTGATTAAAATGTTATCAAATTTTATTGTTACAGTATTTGTATCACATATTTTTTTTAAGAATCTTGGTAGCTTCTATTTAAGTATATCCGACGAGAAATCTTGTACCTTTCCCTTAACATCTTCTCATATAAATTCTATAAAATATCATCCATTCCATACTAGTATCAAGTCGTACGTATCAGAACCTCGGTAATTTTTATCAAATTGTATCCACCGAGCAATTTTATTATTTTCTATAAAAATTTCCTTTGGCATAAGATAAATTGCACAAGGATTGATAGGCTCTGAATCATGATCAAAAACCATAAGATTTCACTGTGAGTAAACTAAAAAATCTTTTGCGGTTAGGTGTTTCAGTGCGCAAAATGTTGATAGAAGAGTACAAGATTTCCCACGTATGATTTGACATAGATCGGATCACGAGCACATCTCACGCGTCAGCTGGCTTTATCCACACACAGTAAAATTTTCGCTTTGAAATAAGGAAACTTGATGCTTATTCCAATTTTGAACACAAATGAGTATTTTTGTGGATCTGAAAACATACAATAAGGTAAGTTGCAAGCCAAATTTTAAAACCTTACTCTGAGTCGCAAGAAGCCTCTGCAGAAGTTCTGGATACAGGTTGAGTTGAAATTCATTGACATACACGTGTAAATAGGCTACACGAGTAAATAGGCAACCCCTTCTGCTAATAAAAATACAATGATAAAAATCCAATCTTAAGCAGAGTTTGTTTATGCAGATAAAATATTGCGCATTTATAGTATATATAGTTAAAAGTTTGTCTAAGGACAACCGCAGGATTTCGCTGGAAGCAGGTGCTAATCTGAAGAATCGCAGCCGCTCCCAGCGAAATCGCGGTAAAATTTCAGCTGTAAACACGTCTCATGACCGTGAGATAGGTGGTTACAGTCTGCGACGAAATCAATACGATGATCCGCGAAAAGTCTCGTGCACTCTGAGGACACGGAGCGACCCAAGGACGACCGCTTTCTGCATTTTCCCCGCAAGTGTCTTAGCATTTTCTTGACACGCAGGGATGCTTTTCAGGCAATTAACCAGTGAAACCTTGGCACCTCCAAGAGCGCCGATGATCAAGACGATCAGCTTAACGGAATACTCCGGGTACAGCAGTCGCAACTCCCTTATAAGTTCTTCATACCTCTCTTTCTTTTCATTCTCCTTGGCTATGATATTTTTTCAGCTGGTGCCGAAAATTCGATAATGAACATGGTTCGTTTCTCGAAGTCAAGAAGAACAATGTCAGGCCTCGAGTGCGCAACAGAAACAATTGTCGAGAATATGAAGTTCCATTCTATCCGACACTACTCATTCTCGACAATTGACTCTATTTCCCTAGGAGCGTTTATCGGAGCGGTATTCAGGCTGATGCCGTAAGAGTGTCAGAGATGGTAATAAAGCACTCTTAGTGCCGCATTGTGCATTTGGATGTAGGTCGTTCCCGCATGAGTTGGACTACCAGATAGTATGTGTCCTAGATGCTCGGGGTGTGCCTGACACGCTCTGTAGCTATCATCGGGAACGTCTTGGCTCAAAATGTGGCGACGGTATGCTAGAGTGGAAATGACATCGTCTTGACATGCCAAAATGAAACCCTCTGTGCCCGACTTCAATCCGGGTGATTTAAGGAAAGCAAACGTTAGCTCATACGACATCGACAGATCCTCCACATTTCTGTGGAAGATGCCGTGCATCTTCTTCTCGAGGAGCTGTTCGCGAAAGTTTTCCTCCTGTGCTTTCTTAATCCGGGCCTTCAGAAGTGAGTACTCAAGATGGATACGATTCGATTTAATTTCCTCATCCCTGATATTGAAGTCAAGGCCGAGTGTTTCAGCAGCCTCCTTCGCTGCTTTGTATAGAAACGCCCCTTTGCCCACTTTTTCGTGTTTCCTGACCATTTTAAGAAGACGGTCTTGTCCATTTGCGACTATATGTGCTGTACCCAAAATAATCCTGTTGTGAAGACATTCAAGATTTAGTATTCCGCGACCACCTTGACGGCGTGAGATGTAAAGTCGCGGAACGGAAGATTTAAGGTGCATGCTTTTGTTCATGTGCATAACTTTTCGGGACCCGACATCGAGGGATGTGTGCTCGTCCTTCGTCCATGGAACCACTCCAATGAATAGAGTACTACCGGGACGGCAAGCATGTTCGTTGCAGATAATTTGTTCATTGCCGACAGTTCGGAAGACCAAATCCGTCGAATGAGACGTTTGTATCTGCATCGGAGAGTATCCTTTATAGATGTCACGTCTTGTATGCGGCTCTGTGGCACGCCCAGGTATGTATAGGTCTCTCCAGCGCCAAGGTGTCGTATAGCGCTTCCGTCGACGACCTCAGGGACTTCCGGGATTCAATTAAGTTTTCCTTTTTTCAAATAAACCTTGGCGCATTTTTTGAACCCGAACTCCATTCTAATTTCTTGGGTGTACTCTTTGACAATGTCTAGAGCTAGATTTAGTATTTTCTCTTGATTTTTAGCATAGATCTTAAGATCATCCATGTAAAGTACATGAGTAACTTTATGCTTTCGATTTCCAGGTTTGCCGCAGAGGTACCCTTCGGAATGGCCAAGTGAGGTGAAAATGCGGGCCAGATGCTGGTGAGTTAAAGGAAGCTTCTTCCACCAGATGGTCTTGATACCATCTGGTCCCAGAGCGGAATAGTTCTTCATGCCTCTTAATACGTTTTTCACCTCTTCGGTAGTGATAGGTGGGCATGCCTCCTCAGGTATTATGAAGGCACTGCACAGCTCCTTGAAGCTATTTATATTCTTCGAGTATGATTTCCGTGGATGCTGCACTTCGTATACTTCTCTCTCTCTCTCTCTCTCTCTGGTGCGGTCGGGTGGTCGACAGTAACTGGAGGGTCCTGGAAGAGACGAGATGGGTCAGAAAAAAACTGTTGATTTCCCCTGACCCTTCTCTCCCTATGCTCTAGACTTCTCCTAGCGTTAGATAGTTCTCTGTGGCCCTGCCTATCTTTGTGCTGAGTTGACGCATTTGTCTTTGGTCTTATGATCAACCGTTGGTTTTGGCTTACGGTGTGCATCTGCCAAAGCTCTCGGTGCATTATAGACACCACAATTAATAGTCCAGAGGCCGGGTTCTTCCGAAAAATCCCCACGAAGCTCATCATCCAGTTCAGCCAGATCTTTGGGCTTAAGAGAAACCTGAATGTTGATGTTTCTCCGGGTCCTGAAGCGTCAGTCTTCCTCTATTGAATGTCTGCTCGCGGTTGGTCTCAGTCTCGCCTCTCTTTCTCCGTTGCTGGCTTCTTCTGGCTACGGTTGAGTATGCGCTCCGCCTATATAACCCCTTTTTCGGAGTTCCTGGGCAAGGTTTCGCAGACATTGATGCGAAAAATGCGAGCGCTCTGGGTGTTTCTCGCACCACAGAGTATGCAGTCGTGCCATGTAACCTTCTCGTTCAGGGGTCATACTGGTATCATAGCACTTCAGCAGGTCTTCCCTGAGTCGATCCGTCCACTTAAAAGTAACGAAATTCTGCCAGTCTATCACATTGACCTCGTCTTGACTGGCTCCTCCAACTCTAGGATAGTCGACGTTGTTGTCCGGCCCATTGTCGGGAGCCCTGCGAGTTCGATTGTTTTGAACCGCACTTACTACAACTATGTATGGTGTTGTCATTGCTGTTAACACGAGCAGCTAGGGAGAAGGGTTCGTCCATCATTGTAGAGCCCCGCATGCAAGGATAAGGCTGCATACACTCAGAGGTCGCCCGGTATTCCCGACTCACAGTTTGAGACACCTCACCCAGGTGCCATTGAGCTTTCGGCACGGTTCTCACACCTCCGCTTAGGGGTTATTCCTTCGAGACCACCCCTGGACAATTTTTCGCGACTGCTTATTAATTATTGTAACCATATTCAGCAGAAACCCCTGGTGCACGGACCCTCTATGCGCAACCGGAGGACGCGTTCGGTTGCTTTGTCATAGGCCCTTCAGTATTTCGATTTCGATTCCTTTGGAATAGAACTGAGAAGCCTATGACGAGCCACTGAACGCGTCCTTGAATTGCCGATAGAAGGTGCCCGTACCAAGGGTTTCTGCTGAACATGGTTACAATAATTAATAAGCAGTCGTGGACAATTGTCCAGGGATGGTCCCGAAGGAATAACCCCTAAGCGGAGGCGTAACAACCGTGCCGACAGCTGAATAGCACCTGGTTGAGGTGTCTTCAGCGGTGACTGAGATACCGAGCGACCTCTCAGAGTATGCAGCCTTATCCTTGCATGCGGGGCTCTACAAGGATAGACGAACCCTTTTCCTAGCTGCTCGTGGGAACAACAATGACACCACCAAAACACCAAAAATTTGTAAATGCGGTTCAAAGCGATTGGACGCGCAGAGCGCCCGACAATGGGTCGGCGAACACTGCCGATAATCCTACAGTTCGGGGTCCTGAAAATAATTTAGATGGAAACACGACGACGAACCGGCGAAACGCCCACATTGAGTGGACGAATCAACTCAAGGATGACTTGCTAAACTGCTACGATGCCAGCATTATCCCCGTCCACCGAGTCTTTATGGCGCGTATGCATACTCTGTAGTGCCAAAGACATCCAGAGCTTCAGCACGTTTCGATTCAATCGTTGCGAAATCAACGTGCCTACCTCTGGAAACATGGATATGTACGCGGAGCGCTTCCCCAACCGCTGCTTGATCAAGCTGCAGCCGAAGATGAAGAAGCGACATTAGGACGGGCAAAACAGAATGCTTCCCGTGTTCAATGCGTGATTGTCTACATAGCATCTGGTATATCGTTCACGGAAAGGGTTCGAAAGTTCGCCCAAGAACTGAGGATCTTGAATCACACACTAAACAATCAAAGCCACTGACATAAATCACTGCTGCTGATCCATCAATCACTGCCGAGAAGGTGAAACAAGCACTTAGAGGATCGAAGAACTTTTCCGGTGCTGGACCAGATTGTATCAAGAACTTCTGGTGGAAGAAGTTAACTTCTACACACCAACATTTGGCCTGCATATTCACCTAATATTTAAAGTCAGAGACGCCCATTCCGCAGTGGCTGGTGTTAGGACGCACTATACTCCTACCAGTAGGAGGGAAACTTGTCCAACCCAGAGAATTACAAGCCAATAACTTGTTTGAACACACTATATAAGATCTTTACAGTTGTCCTAACCAACAGGATTGTTCAGCGAATTGAGCCTGTGTGGCGTGAGATTTACGAAAAAAGTGGCTCGAAAAAAGGTGTAGCAGGCAGTCGAGAGAACCTGCTAATTAACACGTGTGTCTGTAAACACGCTGCAGCCCATCAACGCGACCTGTCAATGGCCTGGATTGACTGTCGAAAAGCTTTCGATTTAACCTCTCATAGTCTTATCATCTGTCTGTTGGAAAGCTTGAAGGTTCATCCACACATAGTGAGATGTATAAAAATATTGATGCCTCTTTGGAAAACTAGATTTACTATCTCATCTGGAAAATATCATGTGACAAAAACCAACGTCACCTTCCAGAGGGGCGTCTTTCAGGGCAATACCATGGCCCCGTTGCTTTTTTGCATCACACTTCTGCCTCTATCTCTCGCACTACGAAATTATTCTGGATACCTCTGAGGCGACACTTACCAGCGCGAGCATAATTTCACTCATGTATTTTATATGGATGACCTGAAGCTCTATGCCTCTCGTAAAGGCAAACTTGAAACTGCCATAAATATCGTCAAGAAGTACACAGCAGGGATTGGGATGGACTCTGGATTAGATAAATGTGCCAAAATTCATCTGAAGAACGGAAAGATTGTTGGAGTTCCCGAGGACCCTAAGCTTGTGGATATAAGTGTTATTGAACATGAACATTGGAGAGAGCTATACATACCTGGGCGTACCTCATGGCCACATTCAGGACATAACATCAGTAAAGGAGTCTCTCCGAAGCAGATACAAGCATCTTCTTCGACAAATTTGGTCTTTCAATCTGTCGGCGTTGAACAAGGTATCTGCGCCTAACATACTTGCCGTCCCGGTTTTACTCTGCCGTCAAGGCGTACGCGGACTTCTGAATCTCCAGTGTCTTTTTAACCGAATTGTTCTAAGTATAGCTTATATCGTAGCCAATGGCAGAGATCCTCCCCTAAAAATGGTCAGGAACCACGAGATGATTAGTGAAGAAGCGTTCCTTTACAAAGACGCGGAGCAAGCTGCCGAGACCCTTGGCCTGAATTTTAACATCAGAAGTGAGGAAAGTGCATTACTCCATCTAGATGCTTCACTTCTGAAAATCGAAGTGAAGTAGAAAAAAAGTCCTTGTCGAAGGAGGAAACTTTTGCTTTCCTCAGATCATCAGGGCTTGATTCCGGTACAGAGGGTTTCATTTTCGCATGCCAGGACGGTGTCATATCCACCTTAGCATACCGTGACCGCATTTTATGTCAAGAAGTTCCCAGCGATAGGTGCAGAGCGTGTTATGCACACGCTGAGTACCTGGAACACATACTATCGGGGTGTCCCATCCACGCAGGAACGACGGATAGAGTCAATTGTCCAAAACGAGAAGTGCCAAATTTTCTGGAACTACGATTTTCGGACAGCAGTCTCCGTTGCACACTTGAGGCCTGACATTGTTCTCCAAGACTTCAAGAAACGAACTATGTTCGTGAACGAATTCTCGGCACCGTCCGAATACAACATGACTGCCAATAGGAAAGAAAAGGAGGAGAGTTATCAAGACCTTAAAAGGGAGCTGCAAAAGCTGTACCCAAAATATTCGGTACAAGTAAATGTCCTTGTGATAGGTGCTCTCAGAGGTGCGAAACTATCACTGCTTCTTAACCTTAAAGCCATACCCGCGTGTCAAAAATATGCCAAGGCACTTGCCTCTCCCGACATCCTGCTGCGCCTTTCTTTGAGCCGCGTTGTTCGTACATCTCTCGCTACACAGGTCCGATTGTCCGAACAATCCTATCATTTAGGATAGCTGATATATATATATATTTCGGTTTCGGTTTTAATTTTTTTAGGAATTGAACCGAAGGGCCTATGACAATGCCACCGAACGCGTCCTCGAGTTGCGGATAGAGGGTCCCTGTACCATGGGTTTCTGCTGAATATGGTTACAATAATTATTAAGCAGTCGCGGACATATGTCCAGGGATGGTTCCGAAGGAATAACCCCTAAGCGGAGACGTGATAACCGTGCCGCAAGCTGAATAGCACCTGGGTGAGGTGTCTCAAACGGTGACTCTGGGGTACCGGGCGAACTCTCA
>CAKNWT010192405.1:0-13219 GCA_932066315.1 Andricus coriarius
ACACGCTGAACAAGTGTAAACTTTTGACCATCAAGCAGCACTGGACGCAAAAAATAAGATCTCTTTTAACAGCGAAACAGCGCCTTGAACGGCGAGTAAAATGGATTCAGGAAAATTCCACCTTTTCTACTCATCCTTCCCGTCTGTTCAATAACACGTCACGTGCCGTTGAAAATCCGCCTAGTCGAGAAGAGATTCAAGTCTTCTGGGAGAAAGTCTATGGAGAGACTTATCAGCTAAATGAAGACGTTTCACGAATATCACTCTTTCGTAACTTTTGCGAAAGACAAAGGTTGCAGGCTCCAGAGGAAGAGTGTCCACTAATTACTGCTGAAGAAGTGAAGGAATTTATCGCTAGAACTAAGAACTTTTCAGCGCCAGGGCCAGATAAAATCAACAGCTTTTCGTGGAAGAAGTTCAATTTTGCTAACCAACATCTAGCTCGTATATTTACTACTTTCTTAAACGGGGATCAACCCATTCCGCAGTGGCTAGTGGAGATTTGTCAAGTCCACAGAACTACAGGCCCATAGCTTGTTTAAACACCAGCTACAAGCTATTCACTGGCATCCTCAAAGAGAGGATATTAACATCTATCGAGCCGGTATGGACTGCAATAATTAAACAACGTGGATGCAAGAGAGGGCTGGCAGGTTGCAGGGAGAATCTGTTAATAGACAGGTGTATTACCCAAGACTTGATCAGGTATCGACGCAATCTGTCCATGGCTTGGATTGACTACCTTAAGGCCATTTAATTCCAGCGACACTACACATGGCTTAGCATCACTAACACCTTCGGTACTCAAAAGTCGTGTACAGGAAGCAGGACATACGCTTCTACTAAGAGAACATGTTGACAAGCCCCTTCATGGTAAATTCTACGGCATCATACGTAGAGAAGAGCTCTCGATGGGTCTGTCCAACATGTTTCTCAAATCTGCTGGATTGAGATCGGAGACTAAAGGATTTCTTTTTGCCTGTCAAGACGGCGTTATAGACACCTTAGTTTACCGCGAGCGCATAAATACTAACTGCCGGGCGTGTAAGCAAGAGCCAGAAACACTTGGACATGTTCGTAGTGGATGCTCAAAGTGTGCACGTTACGGGTACATAGAGAGACACAATGCGGCCAGGGGCAACTCGACTCCGTTGTGGAGAATGATCAGTGTAAGATCTACTGGAATTTCTCAATCTCCACAACTCAACGTATCAGTGCTACGAGGATCAGTGCAAAGGCGGAAGAAAAACGGGCGAAATATCAAGAACTTCTTTTCGAGCTGAGCAGACTGTACCAAGGCTACAGAGTCAATCTTGTAGTTCTCATAATTGGCTGTCTTGGAGGTATGAAAACTCCATTTCTTAGCCAACTCAACACGATTCCGGATTGCCAGCGTCAGGCTCATTCCATCGCAAACCGGATGCAAAAGGCTGTTCTTCTGGGATCACTTTATCTGGTCCGTCAACACTGTTCCTCATAACATTCCATAAAGATTGGTAGCTCTAAAAAAGTATTCAGAGGTGAAACCTTCATCTCCAGCTGTCCCGTCTGCCGCGTAAGGTCATCCGCGGCTAGAGACCTGACTCCAAGGAACAGTGTTAAACGATGTTCTCTCGCGTAAATTTCCCGCTCTTTGTTACCTTCTAGGACAGAAGGAGCACAAGTGGATGACGTAAACGTTCCAGTTGCGTCGGGATTGGTTCTTTAAGGAACCATGATCGTAGCTTCCGGAGCCTACAACTTCTCTATAATAAAATAATGAAATATGGTATGTTGTTAAAGTAGCTTCATGCCTTGGAAAATAAAACATTTAAATTGTCGAATTCGCGCCCGAACATTAAAAATGATTTTTGAACCAGATGCAATACAAACTGAATTATTTTTATTATGGAAATGTGCCAAAATAAAAAATTAACACTGAATGCCGTTTAATTAAAAAAAAAATTGATTAGCTTAAAATGGTATAATTTCAAATGGGAATCATAGCAATCTTGTTTTGTGCTAGTTTTTTATAATTTCAGATTACATCTTATCTGTCTTTCTGCCTAACAGGGAGTCCTTCTCTCTCTATCGGGTGATCGAAGCTACAGGAAAAACAGTATAACAAACGAAAATGGTCAGATGACATTTAAATCACTTTCTCCTGGTGAATATTATCTTCGCCCAATGATGAAGGAGTACAAGTTTAATCCATCATCGAAAGTAATTAATGTGCAGGAAGGGTTGACAGTCAAAGTGAAACTCACTGGCAGCAGAGTCGCTTTTAGTGCCTACGGAGCTGTAACTTCATTGAATGGAGAACCTGAAGCTGGACTTCTCGTAGAAGCTCTGGGTCAGTCCGAATGTTCCAGTTATTTAGAAGAAGCTACAACGGAAAAAAATGGCAACTTCCGCATCAGGGGACTTCAACCTGCGGTAAAAACTACTTGTACTCCTAGACAATCTTATCTAGAAATCGTCTAGATTTCCGGTAGGGATGCTTATCCCTCCGTTTGGCACATGTTCCGATAACCTTCGGTTTGGCATATGTGGTCTAGCCATACCTCTGATGGAAATATTGCGTTTTTGGAGGTGTATTGAAAGTGTAAGTGAGGGATGGGAGGGGAGGGGAAGTAAGGAAAGTGAGGGGGTAGAAAGTAGGAAAAGTGAGGGATGTGAAGAGTGTTAGAGGTTGGGATGTAGAGGAGGGAGAAGTAAAAGAAGTGAAGGGGGTGAGAAAGTGCGGCGGGAGATACGTGGGGAATGAATGTAGGGGAGTTGAGGAGAGAGAAAGTAGATGAGGCAGAAGTAAGGAAAGGGAGGAGTGTAAAGTAGGATTAATGAGGGGTTGGACAGTACTAGAAGGGAAATAGTGGAAGTGAGTGAAAGTGAGTGATGTGATGAGAATGATAGTAGTAGTAAGGGTTTGCTTTATAACGTTCACATATGTGTATGCAAGATGCTAACAGAATATGAAAGGCATTTTGAAGGCAAAAATACCAAGACCACATGTGCCAAACCGAAGTATATTCAAATAAATATCCTTGTAATTATCCTTGTATGGCATGTATCCTTTCAATATTTTTTTAAATGATAGCTAATGAAATTTTAGGTAACGTTGAAGTTGTAAGTTGCGAGCTCAATCAGAAGTATACTGAACAAAAAAAATGTAATTGCAAAAGGTCTGGCTGGACCCATGTGACAAACTGAGGGTTATTTAGTACATACCATCCAAAGCGAGTCATTTTTTCGTTAATTTATAACTATATTATCTGCAGTGTATATATGCCATTCGCCTGAAGCAATACGTCGAAGCCAATTCGAATATTCAACGAGTATTACCAAGTTCTATTGCTGTCCAGGCGACCGAAGACATCTACAACCTTCGATTGATTGCTTTACATCCGATCTCCCGTACGGATATTTCCGTGCACGTCATCTCATCTCAACTTGAGCACTATCGTTCTTTGAAAGTGAAACTTTGCAGAGAAGACATGCCTGATTCTCCAATACACATAGCAAAGATTGATACTCATCACGCCTCCAAGATCGGTAACAGTTACAATGAAGGATTCTTAGTGCACTTCCCACCTCTACATTCGGATAGCAAAAAATACTTCGTCCAGCTAGACACTTCTTTGTCGCAATCATCACACAAGTACAAGTCTATTCCTGTTTACTTTGAAGCAAACTCGTCCTTCAAGCACGTAAAACTAAATTTTGATGCGGAGAGAAAACATGATCAGGCGGACATTAATCAGACTTCAGTTGTTGCACTGCCTTTTATAATGCTCCTTGCATTCGCGTTTCTTAATAGAGACCAGTTGTGGAGTTGGTTAAATAATGTGACAGAACGGTTGTCGAAACATGTGCCGGTCCCTAGGTCTCCCGTGCAAGCCATTCCAATAGATCCAAGAGCCGACGATATCATTGTCGAGCAGATCATGAACATTAACAAGAGAAAGACTAAAGTACGTAAGGCGTAATTTTGGTGATTTTATGATGTATATATGCGTGTTAAATGTTGGTAATAAAATATACTGTAAGAGACCTGTTTATATTCAAATTTACATTGTCCAATTAAGAAAGAACATTTCTAAAAAAGAATCCTTTCTCACAAGGGCGTTGGGTTATTTACAGCGAGATTTAGGCGTTTGTGGTGAACGGCATTAATGTCATAAAGTACACAAGAAAAGAACATCCGAAGTATTGTAGTTTAGGAGGTAGAATGTAATTTTTTAAATTAAAGTGCTTTTCAAGCACTATAAAATAGGATAATGAAATAGGTCAATGAGAAACTATAATATTTTTAAAATGGTCATTATTTTTAGGAATGTCAAAATTGCATGATTTAACTACGTAAACATTCGTAGAACAGAATATTGCTATGAAATTTGTATTCTATATCAAAAATGCTTTTAGCACCTGTCAATAAATGCTTTTTTCCAAGTGGTGAAAATTGGTCTAGTAAGTTGCTTTTTACCAATTTGGTGATCGCGTATGAATTCAAAAATGTCATTGTTATGAGAACTTTACTTCTACAAACATTTAAAAAAATCTGTACCCACAAAAATAATTAAATGAAAAAAATAAGCTATACATCAATCAGCTACGAATTAAATTAATTTTTTTGTAGGGCCCTAATACGTTTCTTTTCTGCTTAGTAATATTTTCGGTTTCTGAAATTGTGTGTCTTCAGCCTACACTGGAGTCCCGCTTTACCGGTTCCCGATATACCGGGCAAGGTGATCCAAGGGGGCGAGAGAGAGAGGCGCTGCATGGTCAGCGAAACAACGCAGGAGTGTACCAAAAAAAAATAGACAGTACCCTGGTCGGTTAATCACGTCGTCTGCGTCAGTCATTTTCAGTCAGTTGCAAAAATATTGCAGGACAGTCATTTTCAGTCAGTTGAAAAAATGTTGAAAAAAAAAGGAAGCGTTTAACGTTCACTCATCAATATGAACTTATTAAAGAAGTAAAAGCAGGTGCCACAAAAAAGTATATTTTACAGAAATAAGTTATCGCTCAGAATACGTATAATGATGTGATAGCTCGTGAATCTGAGTTAAGGAATATGCAAAGTGAAAAGTTATGAATATTTAAAGACACAATCTTCGGAAACAAGTGATAATGTAGTAACAGCAAAACTTTGATTCTCATTTTGACCAAATATTTAGTTTCCTTTTGTTTTAGACCAATTGAATGCATATTATTCATAAAGTAGACAAGTTTGCTTTAAAGTTATGTTTGGAGTATTATATCTTTTGCAAAGATTTATTTATAAACATTTATCATTTAACATATATTAAAATATTTCGAAATTCTGAAAAAAATTTAATTTGAAAACATTTGAATACTTCTAGACTTCTCAATATCTGGAAGCAAAATTCTGAAGCTTTTCAAGGATGTTTTAACTTTTCAAAATGAAAATAATATGACTTCTAATTTACGAAGAGTACAGTTAAAAAAATTTTGATTAAACAATTTTCTATGTGTCTAGCTTAAAATAATATCATTTTGAACATTTTAAAGTTCATTGATGGATTCTTTAATTAAGGGCATGTGATACTTCAATCGGGTTCAGTTTCCCCGGGTTTTTGTCCACAAAACTTAAAAATTTTTAAAACTAAATTCGGAAATACTATAAAATAGAATAACGGACGTCCCCGAACTTTTTTTTTAAGGGATAATAGCAAAAAAAAATATATTCTGCTAAATAAAATTTTTCTGTATATGCACTATTTGGAGGTTAGGATCGGTTGTCAAGTCTCATTTTTTGGATTGCCTACAAACAAGCTTAGTTCCGGGACATTAGTTACTATGTTTTATTACTTGTCCTAAGTTTTCGACCAAAAATATTGTGTAGTTTGCAAGTAAAGCTGCGGGGAGAATTGTAACACACATAACCTCAAAATACACACATATGAATCAAATTTAGCAAAATGAAATTTTTTTAAATTATTCTACAACAGAAGAGTTCGGGGACGTCCGTTAGCATGTTCGCTATCATTCCCCAAATTTTTAAGGCAAAATCTTTATTATTGTAGGAAAAAAGCCGGAGGAACCTAACACTGCTAAAATCGATAATTTTTTAAGTATCACATGCCCTTAAGAGCATTGCAAATGATAGCGTGGATTTATATTTTTAGAATTGAATTTGAATCTTTGAACTCTATAATTTATAAAAGTTAAAAATTCTAAATTTTGCAGTTTCTCTGCATTTCATTAAAAAAATTTTAATTGAAAAGTGACAATTGACGCGCGAATTTCAAACAGCGTCAAAGTGATGCCATATGTCATCGCTAGGCGCTAATGGGTTAAAGCAGAGATGAGGTTAAAGCATGAAAAAGGGCCTGAATCCTCGATTTGAGGTATTAGGCATTAGCTCGATAATCACTTGAGAATATTGTAGGTTATACAACATTACCAAGTTTAAGCCAAGTCCATGCAAAGCCATTTTGTGACGAGACGATATTCTGTACACCTTCACCTCCTACTCTTTAGTAATATCAAAATTAGGCTTTAGATCAAATTCAATTAAAGCATAATAAGTAATTCTATAAAAATCATCGAAATATGATTTTATTTGTCCCTCATCTGTTATGAAACTCAACATTTATGACAATTAAATGATAAAAAATACTGCCCTTAAGCGGAAGGCGCTTCGATCGGAGGGAGAGTGTCGCGGCTTGGCGTCGGTCAGTGATTTTTTGCCTTGTTTGACGGTTATCTTCGGACTAGGAACGCGATTGGTGCTTGAGGTGTTTTCCAGGTGGCTTCTGAACGTGGGGAGATAATAGTTTTTGTGGGGGAGTGTTCTTACTGTTGGTAACGGAGTGGTTCTGGAGGTGAGCAACTGGCCCGTAAGGTTAGGAAGATGGCGGACAGTGAGGTTGAGGACAGTGGGGAGGGAATCCATCCCGCCAACGAAGTAGATCGCTCTACAAGTGATTACACGGGAGTTCCGATAGGTGGAGCAATGGATCTAGCGGCAGATAAGGCCCCTGAGGAGGTGGACGGTAGCTCATAGGTGACTCTGGGGGACGAAACTGGAGCTCAAACAAAAAAGATTAGGGGGCGTTCCAGGAAGCGTGAAGAGGGACAGGGGAAAATATTTAACTATCTCTTGAGAAGTGGAAACGCGAAAGATGATAAGGCACGGGCCTTTGAAACAAGGGAAAGACTGTCTAGAACTCCTCCAAGAGATCATGGAACTTGTAGTTTTGTGAAGAAGACAGGGGAACGACCAGGATGGGAACTCTAAAACGAAAGAGGAGGAGGGGCCAGTGTTAACGGGTCACTATAGCGGAAAAGAGGCCTCAGGAGTATCGGAAAAGTGCGGAAATGCGGAGACCAGTAGAAAATGTGTTGACTGTGGTAAGTGCCAAGAAAAATGGAGAGAGGTGCTGAACGAGAGTGAGAGCAGACTGAAGAAGTGGTGGGCTCGCGGGTTAAAACAATTAGACAATAAGTGGCAGAACACATTGACCTGCAAAGTGCAGTCTGTGATGGGAACTGATGGATCTGTCGAGAGCGTTGATGCGCCAGCCTCTGCATTTTTTACTGCAAGACTGGACGTTCTACAAAAGAAAATAGACAGCTTGGAAACTTCGATGGTGGCCTTGAAGAGCTGGATGTCTGAAGGTTTTCAAGAAGTGTCTACCAAATTAGTTAAGTGCGCAAAGTTGTTGGAGAGGGGCGGAAATGGTCAGTCTACGAGAAATTTCCCTCCATCAAAGTTGTCAGAAAATGAAGTTCTGGCATGGAGCACTAGAGGGGGGACCGGCGCTATGGAAAAAGTAGTTGACGAGAGACCTGCATCAAGCGAGCCAAGCAGGGATTCAAACTGAGGAGAACCAAACTCCAACGCCTTGACAGATTCACTGGAAGGGCTATCTATTATTAAAATTGCTCCAGAAAAGTTGAAAAAAAGGGTATGGATTTACGAAAAAAAGATAAGGGAAAAAAGCAGGAACGATATTGTAGCGAGGGGGCTGGTGGAGCAAACTGGTGTGGAAGCTCTGGAATGTTGTGCTTTGGTAAAGAGGCGAACTAGACTGAGTATTACCTAGAACAGCTAAAAAAGCATCGATCGTGGTGACAAATGATGACACTTGGAGGCAGAAGGAGGTAAATGAATGGTGCAACGCCGTGGCAGTCGAGGCGACAAGTCAAGGCAGATCGGTGCATGTTAAATACTTTCAGCAGAATATCTGGATTGACGGAAACTGGTATCAGTGGAGAGAGGAGTCAGCGACGCTAGAGAAAATGGAGGCTGATGGAAGAAGAACGCGAGCGGTTACAGGTAATCGGGCAACGAGACAAATAATGTAAATAATAATTGTGACTGATTATTGTACGGGGGGGAGGGCAAGGGTTTCATCATGGCTACATGTTGGAATGTTGCGTGGTTAAAAGGGAACAAAATAAAAAGGATTTGGAATAATATTTAAAAATTTGAAATTATTACATTGCTAGAAACCTGGGTAATTAAAAATAAACAGGGAGCCTTGATGAACGAACTGAATAAAAGAGGCGGCGAATATCGGTGGGAGCATAGGAAAGCTATAAAACATAATAAAAAAGGGAGGGGCAAAGGGGGAATATTTGTAGGCGTCAAGAGAAATTTGGGGGAAGGAGTTAGGATCGAGACTTGGGCGAATGGCGTAGTTGTCTCAGGGATAATATTATTCAACGGCAAAAAGTGTAGATTAGTTGCGACTTACAATAATGTAGGAATCGAAAAGATCCTTAGTGAAGTTAGAGAGCAAGTAGATATTGGAAGAGCAATAGGAGAAGAGATCATAGTTGTCGGGGATTTAAACGCAAGAGTGGGGGACAAACAAGCGGGAGATAAAGATGAAAAGTTCCTGTGAAAATCTCGAGATAAAAATGTGAACCAAGAGGGAAGGAGGCTGATAGATTTCTATGATTTAGAAGATTTAATTATAGCAAATGGAGCTTTTGAAGGAGATTGGGAGGGGGCCACCACCTTCTTGGGGGACCAGGGAGAGGGGGTGGTTCGGTAATTGCCCTAATCTTACACTAGCGGCAAGATGATGTCCTGAGTAAAATCCACATTTGGCCCACAATTGACTCTGACCACCTGGGAGTAGGATTTACAATTAAGGGACCTTGGGGAGAAAGAGGAAAAACTTCAGGTAGGGGCAAGCCAGTGAGAGGAGGAACTCGTTCGGAACGTGGGCGGGGAGAAATCAGGGAAAAGCTAATATGGGACGAGGAGAAAACAATAGTTTATGAAGAAATGCTAGCGGAAAGGTGGGTGGAAGTAGAAGAGGTGATGGACTTAGACTTAAGATGGAGGCAATTAAAAGAAAGCATCAAGGAAGTAGCCAGGGAATTAGGAATGATAAAAAAAGTGGGAGACTCGCAGCCGAATGAGTATGACTGGGTGGGGGAAGAATATAAGATTCAGAGGTGTAAGACATTCAACTTATTAAAAAAATTTCTGAAAGAGGGGGGAGGGGATAAGAAAATGGAGTTCAAAAGAGAAAGGACGAAAATGAAAAACATAATAAAAGAAAAATTGAGAGAAATAGCTGAGGAAAAAAGGAAGAAAATTAGAGAGAGCAGGGATATGGGAGAACTCTGGAATGGTATTAATGCATGTAGAAGCAAGCGGAAAAGAAAGGGGATAAATATCCCATGTGATGACTGGCTGCAATATATGGGGAACCAGGGTAGAAAGAAATGAGGATAGAGAATGGGAAAAGTTATGGGCAATAATCCAAAAAGGATGGGAAAATGAGACGCTGAGGGAAGGATGGAATGTCGCACGAATTTTTCCAATCCACAAGGGAGGGGACGAAAATGATGTTAAAAATTATAGGGCAATAGCACTTTTGGATTTGAGTTATAAAATATTAGCGGGAATAATGACAGACAGACTCAATAGCTGGTTAGATAGGGAAGGTAAATTGAGGGAGACTCAGGGGGGTTCAGAAGAAGGAGAGGGACCAGGGAGCAAATCTTTATATTAAACTCACTAGTGGGCAATAGAATTAAAAACAAGGGAGGAAAGCTGTATGCAGCCTTCATTGACCTGAAAGCAGCCTTTGATACAATAGATAGAGACCTGCTCCTGGAAAAAATGTGGAAAAAGGAATTAGAGGGAGGTTTTATGACATGGTTCGTAACAGGGAGAGGGGTAAGACAGGGTTGTCTTCTCATTCCAGCACTTTTTAAAATATTCGTTTACGATATTGAAGAGGAATAGGAAGCCAAGGGGGAGGGGGCGGTGATAGGAAATGAGGACGTTTACTGCTTAAAATACGCCGATGATATAGTGACTGTTGCTAATGATTGGAGGAAAACTAAGCAGCATGCTTAGGACAGGAGAAAGATACTTCAAGGACAATAAACTGGAGATTAACGCAGATGAAACGAAAATAGTTATATTCAGGGGGGGGGGGGGGCAAGAGAAAAAAGAGGGAGAAGCTGATGATTTACGATAAGGAAATTGAGGTAGTCAACAGCTTTAAATACTTGGGGTTCGGGTTCTCGTCGAGAAACACTTACGGGAATCGAATTAGAAAAATGTCAGGGAAGGGAATTAAAGCAAGAAATGCGGCATGGGGGGTAATGATGAGAGTAGAGCTGAGGTCTATGAAAGGTAGACTCTACGTTTTAAATGCACTAGGGAAATCTGGAGCAACCTACGGAGTGGAAATTTGGGGACTAACTAGAAGGGATGAATTAAAAAGAGTGCAGGGAAAAATAATCAAAATGATGGTGGGCGTCACTAGAAATACGCCTGACTACTTATGGAGGGAAGAAAGCGGGAAGGAAAGCATATACTTGGAGGCAAAACCTAGGGTTCTCTTGTTTTGTGCTGGAATTTGCAACCTAGAGGGAGATAGACTAGTTAAAGTCTGTCTGAAAGAAAACTTAGGGCGATTAGAAATAGAAATCCATCCAACTTGGAGAGGGAGTTATTAGCAGCGGTAAAAGAGGAAGGGGACGCAGAATTGTTAGACTTCATGGGGAATGAAATTTTCGAGAGTGAAACGTTCAGAAATCCAGTTTCAATCCGGGATATAAGTTTATTAACAGAGGTGGGAGATTATAGCTACTGGGAAGACGAGCCCAAACCCTGGGGGGGGGGGGACAAAGTCACATGGGCAAGAATGCTCTTTAGTAACATAAGAAAGGCGGGAAATAAAGGTTACCTAGTAGTTACATGCAGGCTATGTGGGTCGTTGCAAGAAAACGTAGAACATATTTTAAACTGCGATGCAGCGAAAGCAGCTTTAATAGATCATTGGGAAAGGTGGAGTGATGTTGGGTGTGAGGAGTCAATCTGGACAATCATGGGGGGGGGGGAGCCAGTGTCAGAACTCTGTAAATACGTGAGGGAGTGGGAGAAGCTGATGAGGACAAGGGAAAAGGAATAACAGAAAGGCAAGGGGAGGGGGGAGAAACGAATTATCTGGAATATGATCTCAAGGAGTACCCACCCTCGAACTGGTCCGATCGCGAATACCCAATTTAATATCTATTCTTTTTTACTTGTTTTTAATCTATTATTATTCAAGCCCCCAGTATCTGTCGAAAAAAAGGCTTACGGGCTGGGGCAACCTCAAGATGAGAATATCAGCCTCCTTTACTGCTGGACTAGGTGTCATAGATAATTGTGTGATAGGCGTCGCATATAACTGTGTGATTCCACATTTAGTGAAATTTTTAAAAAGGTGATACCAATGTATTATTAGGAACATAAGAAAGATGCGACACTGTTATAGTAGTGTTAAGGGAACTGAAACTCTCCTTACATGATCATATTATTTGTAACAGTATTATTATTATCATAATATTTTATTGACATTTACAGATTGTCTTTTAGTATTAAGTGGGAACGGGGAAAGGGGAAAAAATGTAAAAGTCTGAAAAGATATACATGTAGAATAAATAAATAAATACTACCCTTAAGCATGAGAAATTGCCCTTTATAGGACTTGAAATATCAAATTGTGCATTTTGAAATTTTTACGCACAATTATTTGAACATTTTAGTACTTAAATGGCTTGGGACAATATAAGAAAGTGGAATTTTTTTTAATTCAACTCCTATAAAGGGTAGTTTTTTCTAATTGGTAAATATTTCATTATAAGATTTCAAGAATGAATAAGAATTCTAAATAAATAAAAATGGAACTATCTGAAATTGATATACCTCAGTAATTAAATAATTTAATAAAAAATTAAACAGTTAAAATTGAAAAATATTTCATTATAAGATTTCAAGAATGAATAATAATTCTAATTAAATTAGGTAAAATAAATAAATAAAAATAAGTTAAATACAAATTGAGCTATCTGAAATTGGTAACGCGGAAATTTTCAATCTCACACAATTTTCCGTTCCTCACATTGAAAGCAAATTACGTACTTTTTCACATATCTTTTTTAAACTCGGAAATATAGATATATCACGCCCAGTCAGAATGTTGACGTCGATCAGACGTCGAATCGACGTCGTAACCGTCGTATGATGGTCGAGTCGAAATTACCGTCGAAAAATTAGTCGGTTTCGACTATGTTTTTTATGCTCTAGAGATACTTTATAAATTATCATTTACTGCAATGTAAGTGATTTTATCAAAATTTGTTGCAATTTACAGGGTTTAAAAAATCAACGTCGAAGTGACGTCATTTAGTCCTCTTTCAGGCAAATTTTATATTCTATAATCTGATGCCTGCATGCGCGCGATGTTATGAAACCTGCGCTAATATCTGAACTATTTTATGACGAAACCTAACCTTTTTTTTTTCACATTTTCACTCATCCAAATCCAGCCTAACGTGGATGTGACATTTTGCTATAGTGGCTCAATGCAATTAATATTTATTAAAGAATTATTTATTGTTGAATCAAATGAAAATTATTTACTTTTAATAACCAAAATAATAAATTAATTATTTTTCCAGGGTATAAAATATTTCAATATAAGTGTTTCTCATTTAAAGTTACATTTATATTCAAAGTTCTTTTAGAATAATTCAATTTATTTTTGAAATCAATGTTTTGCTGAGCATGAACACAACGATGGTATATTTCCATGTATATTTCGTGAAAAAAATTCTAATTTTATCAATATTACTCCCAAGTGCTAATTCCCAAAGCTGAAAATACTCTGTGTTTGAATTGGCCAAGTTCTGGACAGCGGCCTTTGTCGGCTTTTCAAATTTACCTACCTTCAGCCGAAGCTTGGCCCAGTAT
>CAKNWT010192410.1:0-10341 GCA_932066315.1 Andricus coriarius
AAATTTGTTTTCCATATTTTCTGAAAGGCTTTATTTATTGGCAATTCGTCTTTTTCATCAAAAAATTTGAATTTTGGGCTGAAAGTTGAACTACTTTCTTAAAAATTCTTTTTCTTTTAAGTTTCATCATTTTAATGGAAAATATAATGACCGATATGTCCTTCGCGTTTTAAAATATAGACCAAACGTCATAAAATATTAAACACGTTTGTTTTCAAAAATAAAATATTGTTCTAATAATAAAATTCTTTTTTCTGTTGTACCCACTATAAAATTTTCTAAATAATTATAAATACATAATTATAAACCCTTCATCCATTCGCACATTAGCCTGCATTTTACCGGATGGCAGCCTGCATTTTACCGGATCTAGTTCCTGCATTTTACCGGAGCATGGCTGGCATGTACCGGCAGGTCGGTCTGGTCAATCGGCCCACGTGCCTGCTCATAGTATGCTACCGTGCCGGCATTTTGTTATCTGGGTCCTAGAAATCATTGAATTTCTTTGACGGTTTTAGGTTCTTTAAAATTTTGAACTGCTTCTACTTTGGCTGGGTTAGGTTTCACTCCCTCGCTGTAATTAAGTGTCCTAAATATTCAAGCTCGGGTCTGAGATACTCACACTTGGAGGGTTCTAATTTTAGTTGGAGTTGTTTGATTCTTTCTAGTACAGTGACTGAATTTCTATTATGTTCTTCCAAGGTTTTCCCAAATATCACGATCTCGTCAATATAGACGAAGCATTCTTTTCCTATAAGTCCTCTAAAAGCGTTGTCCATCATTCGTTGAAATGTGGCCGGAGCGTTTTTGAGGCCAAAGGACATTCTGTTGTATTCGTAATGTCCTTGAGAGGTAGAGAATGCTGTATATTTTTTTGACTCTTCTTACATGGGAATTTGGTGAAATCCGGCACTCATGTCGAATGCTGAGATATATTTTGCTTTTCCGAGTTGATCTAGGATATCGTCTATTACTGGTAAGGGATAGGCATCCTGATCTGAATCCTTGTTTAGTTGTCTATAGTCGATAACCATTCTGAGCTTATTCCCTTTTTTAGGGACTACCCATAGTGGTGAGTTGAAAGGTGATTGCGAGTGTCTAATTATTCCCTTGTCTAGAAGTTCTTGGGTGTGTTCTAGGGTAAATTTCCTGTGAGCTTCGGGAAGCTTGTGCGATTTTAAGTTGACTACTTTGCCTGAATTTAGCGTGATTTCGTGGTGTGTTAATGTGGTGCAGGGTAGAGGGTCACCTGGTAAGGTAAACACTTCCTGATATGTATGAATGATCTGGCGTATTTGACATCTTATACTCGGTTCGATATGGGATAACTGCAAGATTTTTTCGAGTTCTATGATCCGGGTTGATGCTGTTTCGTCTGATATCTTTTGCTTCTCTCTTCCTTCTTTTTTCTGAGTCTCGTTTCGAGACTGTATTTTTAAAATTCTTTCCATTTTGATTTTCTCTGGTATCAAAATGGGTTTTGTGGAATAGTTATTAATCGGTACACTAATTTCATGGTTTTTTATTATGTAAATTCCATCCGGAATTAGTTCATTTTCTTCTATCCAAACATTTCCGTCTTCCTCTACTGCTTCTATTCTGCAGATTTTTTAGCGATGTAGTTGCCATTCTTATAGAGGGGCATTTTTATGTCATCTAAAATTAGGAATTTTGATGTTATGGCATATCTTTGATATTTTTTAAAGAAAGGTAGACCAATGATTCCGGCTTCTGGTAGAGGAAAATCGTGATCTACTATATGAAACAAATGCTTTTTCTTTGCATATGGTATATAGGCCGCTTCTACTGACTGATGTCGGTCGTTGCCCATTGCAAATGTCTTACGAAATTTTATTTTTTCGAATTTGTCAGGTAATTCGCTCTCTATTATTATGTTAATTGATGCTCCTGAGTCAACTAGTAAGTTGTATTCTCTGCCATCTCTTCTTCTTCCTCTAATGGATAATAATTGTCCACATACTGTTGAGACTCGGCTGAGTCCTCGTACTGTATATGTTCCATTATTTCCTCTTCCGTCATTTGGCTGCTGTCTATTATATTGTCTTCTTGTTCCCAAATTGTCCTTATCTCGGGTGGCCGTTTGAAAGATGGACCGTATTGAAAATTTGCGGGTCTCACTGAACACTGTGCTGCAAAATGACCAAGGTTTCCACATTTGTGACACTTCATTTTCGTGCGGTCGGCCAGCGCGATGTTCTGGTTAGGAACTCTTAGTGTCGTGTTTGCTTGAGTTTGTTGTATGTGTGGTGGTGTAGGTCGGCGTATACTAGCACTCATTTGGGGTCGTGGAAGTATTCGTTGCTGTATCGACTGGGCTTCGTTAAACCATATCTCGGATTCTATCGCCATGTTGTACGCTTCTTGCAAGTTAATGGGATTTTGTACTTTAATTTGTAGTCCAATTTCTCTTCTCACCTTTAATATGTACCCTTTTACGCTTTCTTTTTCCTCAATGCTTATCGCTATTTTTCTTTCTTTAGAACTTGAGTGTTCTGATTGTACCGCGTACTTAAGTTCATTAACCGTTTGTCTAAATCGTGAATTAAAATTTTGAGTAGTTTCGTTACTTCCTTGTTTGCAGCTTTCCAGTTTGCTTCTTAGGGCTGAAACTGATCCAATTTGTTTTAAAGTTTGTCTCAAGGTTTTGTATAAATCGTCATATCCGCGGATAGACGTGTATCTTATTGCTCGTTCGGCGTTTCCTTGGATTTTTTCAGCAATTATAAAGTCTAAAAGTAAGCTGGATTGAGAACACTGTTTCTCGGCTTTTTTTTGATAGATTTAATAAAATCTTCTATTCCCATATCATCTTGTCCGTTTAAGACCTTAATCGTCCTAATTATGTCTTTCGCGGGTATATTTTGTTCAAGTGGTTGGTCTAATTGGTTTTCTCGTTTGGGATTTTTGTGAAGTGACGCGAATGCGGTTTCTGTTTTCATGGTTGCATTTACAGCCCTTGTGGGTTGTGTTTGGGTAATTTTGTCTAATTGCTCATCTTCACCGTCTGATTCATCTCTATCTGAAGTGAAAATGTCATCATCCTTAACTGAGACTACTTTTCCTTTCACTCCACATTCCCTAGCCACGGATTGTATCTCTGAGAGTCGTTTATCGTTTTCCCTCGCTAGTGAAGCCACGTTCACTTTCAGTCCATTCATTTCGGCTAGTATGGTTCGTAAAAGGTCGTCGGTTCCCATATTAGAAGGGGATAATGGTCTGGGAGAAGGTGTTGCGTCGGTCATTGTTGCTGTTGAGAAAGGAGGACTAAATTCGTCTATTGAATGTGTGTCAGAGTCTGTCCCGTCAGTCAAGTAATTTGAACTGTCTTCTCTATAGTCAGAGAAAGCCAGTCTAACACTTCCTAAATTCCGTGTCCTAATTCCGTGTCCTAATTCCGCGTCCTAATTCAGCGTCCTAATTCAACGCCCTAATTTCGTATCCTACATCTGTGGCGTTTCTTATTTGCGTGACATAAGTTTTCCGTTTAAACTTTGGTTTGTTGGCATCGTTCTACTACAATGCCAAGAAATTTCAGCTAGATTTTGTTTTTATTAACGGACACAGTGGCCAGGGAGCGCCATAAGCATGTGTACGGACGTGAGCCTAAAGTTTGGTAGTATTTGGACACAAAATTTATGATTTTAGTCATAAGATTTGCCTTACAAATATCTTCAAATTGTACAAAAATCTAACACTTCTTAAGACCTATTATTTTTTACTCACTGTTGCTTGTCTTTTTCAAGACCGTAGGTTTCTTGCTTTCTGCTGGGTTAAATGAGTATTGCGTGCTGTTGATGGGCCGTTGTTGTCCAGCGAAGGGGATTCGCTGCTTTGAGGATCTCGTTGATAGCTAGTACACGGAAAGGGAAATGGTAGATCTGAGCGCTCCGCACTCAGCGAACTAAATGCTCTGTATACGCAGACGGCTAACTGCACGCTGTAGGAGAGTGGCGGCGCTAGTTACGGTGAAATGCCCGCCAAACGTTCGGGCAGATTTTCTGCTCTGCTCTCGGAGTATTGTAAAACCGACGCTCCGGCAGGCTAGCTCCGGCATTAAGAGTTACATTTACACGTAATATGCTACGCATATAGTTTGATTGTTATTTTCTGAACTCGGTACATGTGGTTTTATTAGTGCAGTTTATAAATCTTTGAGGATGGAGAAATTCTTAACACTGAATGGATATGAAAGCCTGTCATACTTTCTGAAAAGTAAGTAAACATAACGTAAATATACGGTACCTAACCTATGCATACGACGTGCTGCGGCCGATCATACATTTGATGCTTTAAACTCATATCATATCATATATACCTTCTCACAGATAAATATTACTTGATGTATACTATTATATCATGCCTTTTTTTTTAATTTTTTGAAAAATTTTAGAAAATGAAAATAATATATAGCTATGAAATACGGTTAATTTCATTTTGATAATAGTTTACAACGATGAATAATTCGATCGAGTTCCTAAAATATGTCATGTTTCAACTAAAAATATATGAAAATACACCCTTTTATTAACGAAATAAAATTTTTTATAACAAATTGAAAACTCAACATATGTTTTACTGTGAATATGAGTAACGCAGTTTATTTATGAACTGTAGAAACAAAAATAAAAAATCATTTCTTATCCATATTATTAATATTTATAGTCAAAAATGTGAATGAAGAGAATTTCTTCACAATGGATGTTGATGCATTGTTATCTCTCGTGAAGGGATATTCGGTGTATGGCGATTTTGAAAAATCTTACAAAAGTGAAAGACAACAAAAATTCTGTGCTATTTCTACAACTAACTGTGAAAACACCTTGTTTAGAAGTAGTTAAAAACAATACTCATTATGTAGCCACAAGATATAGTTTATAAGTTTCATCGTTGTAAAATTTCGGAATAAAAATCGATTTTTAGAATTTATTCAAGTTGTTTTTATTCAATAATATTATGCAGAAACCTATTCAGTTGTATTTTTCTGTCAAACTCCATTATCTATTATACACAGCAAATTTTTCATTGTACTCACGTTAAAAACATGTTCTACGCTCATATCAGAGACATGTCATGCCTAATTAATATTAAAAAAATAATCAATTCGGATGTTCATGTTGCTGGCTTTTAAAATAGCTTAAGTAATGATTATTATTATTTTTCTGCTGTAAAACGTGTCAGTTTTCCTTTACAAATTAAATTCGTTACGTTAGGAGATTTGTCATATTATTGTTGAATTTTATAAATATTTGTCATTGCAAAAAAAGATGCAATCGAAGTACGTATACGCTATATTCGTCAATATTTTAACGTTTTCATCAATATTTTACCATTATTATTCCTTAATATTATTAATATTGAATTATCAGAAGGCCCACACGCCCGGTCCTACTTATACTCTAGCGTTCGTGCGTGGGCTTGCCTAAAAAGTGAAAGGCAAAGTAGATGTGGGACAATAATATAGGTCAAAGTCCAAATGCGTAACAAGTTATAATATTTAAAATAAATGCACACTTAATGATAATCGTCATTCTAATTATTTAATTGTGACAAATTGGCCCATGATTTAAATAGAAAAAAATTGAATTATTACAAAATTAAAGAGAGTAATGTTCGAGGTTAAACGCATATTTCTTTTCTATGGCAAAGTGTAAATTAATAATTTTCAATAATTTTGAATTTCATTTTTAACACGTTTGGCGTACGAGTGGATAAGTTTCGGAGTCTTGCGAAGGTAAGTATATTTATATTGATACAAAAGATTAAAATTAAAACACAAAAAAAAGTTGATGCAATATTATAAGGTAAGATTACGCTCTAATTAAGAACTAAACTAATAACTATGTTTTTAAGTCAGAAGGTAATAAGCAATAAAAATAGGATTCAGGGAAGATATAAAATAATAGCAACATTGTATGATGGAATTTGACCTCATTATTTTCGATGAAAAGATGAGAAAACTTAAAAGTAAATATAAAATTTATAAAAATATAATAATATCTTAAAAACTATGAAAGGCTTCTTGGAAGTTATTTGAAAAAAAATCACATTGCTACAAATTAAATCTCATTTAATTTTGTAAAATGCCTGAACCAAAACTAAACGCCATATTTTTGGGCTCGATTCTATTAAATAATTCATAAAAGTTAGCGCCGCCGCCTCCTTGTGCTCCTACTTATTAAATAAATATTCAGACGAAATATTTGGCATCGTTCCGTTCTTCTGACGTCACGTTCTCCCCCCAAGAAAATTTCTTTCAGTGATTTTTTTCATAGAGTTCCATCCTCGATACTCATTCGACTTTCCTTTAAATGCTGGACGGACTAAAACTAGTGTGAATTTTATTGCAAAAATTCTTTTCAAAAATTCAAGAGGGGCTTCCCAAATGTAGGAAAGTGTTTATAAAATTCCTCGTTTCAAAGCTATGCCCCATGTAAATTATGAATTGACCTATCTAATGCTCATAGTGGTTTACCCAGCTGAAAATTCCTGTACAGGAACCTCGGAGGATCCTGCACATGTTCCTGTACAGGAAACTGCACACGAACCTGTACAGGTAATCTTGACGGTTCCTGTGCAGGAATTTGGCGAAGGAAACTGTACATGATCCTGCAAAGGAACCTGGACCGCCAAAGGAACCTTTGAATGATCCTGTGCAGCTTCCTGTACAGGTTCCATTGCGAAGAAAATTGAGGCGCAGGTTCCTGTACAGAAACATGTAAAGGATCCCTCACAGAATGACATCAAAGGAACCTTTGGAAGGAGCCTGTACAGAAACACGTATAGGGTCCTTTGCAGAAAGCCATCGTGAAAACTCATGTCGCTTACAGCTATAAAGTTACCTTCCTTTTATGCCCTTGAAGATCCAACTCAACATCGAGAGAGCCAAGCAACTAGCGAACCCTCGCGGTTTAGTTCCTACGCAGGTTCATGTATATGATCTTGAACATGTTCCTGTACATGAACCCACACCTCAATTGACTCTGTGAAGGAACATGTACAGGATCATTGAAAGGTTACCTTGTATATAGGTTCCTTTGTAGGATCATGTACAGTTTCCTTCGCCAAATTCCTCCACAGGAACCGTCAAGATTACCTGTACAGGTTCGTGTGCAGTTTCCTGTATAGGAACATGTGCAAGATCCTCCGAGGTTCCTGTACAGGAATTCTCAGCTTAGTAGAGCTGGAATTGAGATACTTTGTTTAGTATGCAGTTCGTGGACGTACAAGCTTTCGATGCTCGATCCATTTGTATTTTCTTTTCCAGCCTTCTTTGAGCCTTCAATAGGAGCCCTTGGTCCATCTGTAAATTAAAATTTAGTACTAATGGCTGAGTAATATTTGGCAAGTATTATCTTAAACTCTAAACACAACCAATTTTTAATTTCTATATAAAAATATTCAGAACATGAGCAATATTTGTACTGTAATATTTTTTAACTGGAATAATTCTTTCGTTATAATTTGGCCTTCATATTTGAAAACATTTCCATAGGACAATACATAATTATTGAATTCATTTTGCAACAGGGTGTCCAGCGATTCTAAAAAGAAATTCAAGGTTTTTTCCATATTTTCCAGCAACCAGAAATTAAGTTTTTCCAAGTACACCATTTCCATATCAAATAATTTAATAATTATCCCTGCCCAAAAAATCGGAAAGATTCTGAAAGGACATTTCTGATAGAATCTGAAATAGTCTGCATCTGCATCCGATTTTTTCAGTTTCTTTCCGAAAATTTGTCCCAATATAGTTTTATTAGATCCTATCAGAAGTGTCCCGCTAGTGTTTTATCAGATTTTATCAGAAATGTCCCACATAGTTCTATCAGATTTTATCAGAAATTTCCCACATACTTCTATCAGATTTTATCGGAAATGTGAAATAATAATAATCGTAAAAAATGTAATAATGACTAACTAAAATTATTAGCTAATCAATTAATTATTTATTAAATAGTAATATTAATAATAAAATAGAAATAAATTTAATTCAAAAAATGAATTTAATAATAATATGTGTTTCTAAAAAAATATAATGAATCGAGCTTGGATAAAAAGTAGTAACTTTATTAAACAATAACTAAAATTTTAATACATTTATTCATATATTTACATAATTGAGGGGCTGATAGCAAAAGCGGAGTAAGAAAAGAGTCGGAGCGAAAGCGGGTTGATTATTTCTCAGCGCAAGAACGAATTAGCTCGAGTGCTACGGGCAAAAACGAATTAAAGATTTAACTCGTTTTTCCCCGCAGCGCGTGGACTAACCCATTTTTGCCCGCACTCTATTTCGATTCGGTTCCAAAGTCTACAGAACGTGGGATTTTTCGTCCCCCACCACTTTCCCATCTGGGAGAAACACATGCAAACGTAGCGTGTCGGTGAACCGGCTCTGTTACGCGATACGTCGGCCAGCCTTGTGTACAGCCGAAAATGCACGAGAACGAGCTCGCCCGTGGCCCGACTTCACTATTCGCCTTCGGTCTCGTCAGCTATTAGGAGCGTTGACTTGATTTTTCTTTTGAAAAATTCACACCTCAAATACATGTAATGAAGACTTGAGATATTTAATAATGATGTTTTTCAGGAATTCTTATGGAATGTTTTAAACAATCCGATTCTACAGTTTCATTTTTCATTATTTATGTTTTATTTTTCAATTGATTTTAAATATTGTAAAGTCAAAATAATAATAAATGATAATTATTTCGAATTTATTAAATTAATAAGAATTTTTCGTGTATACTTACCTTACTTTTCATGCTATTTTAGGCTCTAATCACAATTTTGGGGATTTTAAGAAAAAAAGCCAAAGTTATTAACTTGACCTCACATGCTTTCTTAATACATAAAATTTTACAAAACCTTTAATGTCTGAAAATACTTATCTCAACATTACAAAACTTAATTTTTACAATTTTATTTTAATTGTAAAATATTTGTAATTGGAAATTAATTGTAAAAAATTGTAAAATAAATTTAACAACATTTATTTTATAAAGAAATATCGCATGATTTTGAAAGGACAAAACAATTTTTTAAGGTAATTCTTTGTAGTATTTTAATAACTAATGAACATATTTTCAGAATATTTTTCCTTGATTCTGCCCTAGTGTCAAACATGGTACAAAAAACTGTCGTGAAATTTCAAATAAAATCTCTACTCTGTATACATTAATATTAAAAATTAAAAATATTAGTACTTTTTATAAATATTCCTAAATTTTATTTGAATATGATCCACATTGATATTTACTTTAAAAATTCTTATAAATAGTTGATCATTTTATAAATTTTACGATATTTTTATATCATGTTTGGCCTCAGGGAATAAATTTGAAGAATGAAATATTACTTTGGAAATACCTCTATGACCCCCATAAGTCTGTTTTGTAGGGTCCCCAAAAACCCCATAAGTGAAAAAATGGGTATTGCGAGTTTTTGGCGCTAATTATGATTTTTTTGCGTTTTTTAAAATGTGAATTGTTTTTAAAACATAAAAGCTACTTTATACTGATAATGAGATGTTTAAATAAAAAATTAAAAATAATTAATTAATTATTGTTTTTAGCATTTTTCTCTTTGAATGGAGATAAAAAATCGCGTTTTTTTCGAAAATCTTCCACTTTTTATCCAATTTTCAATTAAAAAGAGGTTAGAGTTGATTAATTTTAACAAGCATAATTGTTTAAACAATTGATTATTATTGTTAATAATATTATCTTTGAATAATGCTAGAAATGGAGGTTTTTTATGAAATTTTCAACTTTTTGTTCACTTTTCACTTAAAGTGAGTTAATATTTAACTTAATATAGCAAAAATATTTTTTTAAACAAGTTATTATTGTCTATAGCTATCTTATTCTATATTAATACTAGATAGTTGCGGTTTTTTATTAATTTTTTAACTTTTGTCAATTTGTTCAATCAGTGTGAAATAATAATTAATTCAAATTAATAAAAGTGATTGTTTAAACAATTTATTATTATTGTTAATAATTTATTTTTTGCTTAATGGTAGAAAGTTGCGGTTTTTTCAGGAATGTTGAACTATTTGTCCATTTTTCACTTGGAATGACTTGAAAATTATTTAAGTTGGGCAAAAATAATTGTTTAAATAAATAATTATTGTTAATAAATATCTTCTCTTAGATGAGTGCTAGAATGTTGTGGATTTTCCTGAAATTTTTAACTTTGCTTTGCCTTTTTAGTTATGAACCAATAATAAATAAACATTAGAGAGAAAAATATTCTAAACAATCTCTTTCTTTTTCGTAAATATATTTTTCTGGAGGGGGGAGGGGGGGGCCTGATACCAAA
>CAKNWT010192425.1:0-10758 GCA_932066315.1 Andricus coriarius
TTTTGTGTCAGAGCCTAAAGAAATATTGTTTTTATGGTATTACTGCTCAGTAACTATATGAAAGTTTCTTCCTAATTTGTTTTCATTTGAGAAGCTAATCAGTGAACTAAAAAATTCTTCCAATTCCAGGAAGGTGATATGCCGCTAAAAGATTTGCTTGCAATGTACGGCTTGCGAGATTCCTCAGTGGAAAATTCAAACAGTTCCGACCGGATGGTCCTCCTCCCAACGGGCGATGCAGAATTGAAGGATAAAATGGATGAAGACGAGGAAGAAGATGAAGAGGAGGAGGAGGAAGAAGAAGAAGAGGACGACGATGAACCCTCGAACAACGAGCCAGACCTAAAACAATTCTACACAGAAATGGTGAAAAAGGAAGAGATGAAAGAAAGCAACGCAGCTCGAGCGGCGAGTGGTGGAAATAATAATAGAGGAACTGAAAGTTCGTGTGTGATTGGCGTTGGTTGTGGCAACGAATCGAACATTACAGGAGGAGGAAATACCAGAAATGATAACAATGGTGTTTCTGGAGGCAGTGGAGGTGGTGGAAACGAGGCAGGAAATGGACCGGAAGGCAATGATGGAATGGAGACTGGGGGTGGGAATAGTGGAGGTGGAGGAAATGGAGGCAGTGGAGGAAGTGGTTGTGGATCTTCGAGACTTCTTCGAAGTGTATCGAGGCCTCAGAGTGAAGAAGAGGAAGACGATTGTGATTACAGCCCTGACGAGGAAGAATGGAAGAAAACTATTATGGTTTGTAATTTAAACAATTAT
Organism: Andricus coriarius; assembly: GCA_932066315.1. Lineage (NCBI taxonomy): Eukaryota > Metazoa > Arthropoda > Insecta > Hymenoptera > Cynipidae > Andricus > Andricus coriarius. The sequence continues at coordinate 775 of CAKNWT010192425.1, forward strand.
TCTTTAAGACGGTTGGGGACTGATTCTTGACGATAAAGTAACTGTGAATAAATATTAAATTATTTTGGTTTTATCTACAGGTCGGGAGTGATTACCAGGCGGCGATACCGGAAGGTCTTTGTAAATACGATGATGCTCTGCCCTACGAAAATGAGGATAAAATGCTCTGGAATCCTAGCCACATCGCCGAAGTAGAAACTGAAGAATTCTTGGAACGAGCCCAATTACCTGCTGTTAAAGGAAGCACATTACCAGCAGGTTCACATATAAGGGATGACGAGCAAGCTCTTTATTTGTTATTACAATGTGGATACAATTTAGAAGAAGCTCTCCGAAGGCGCAGAATGAACGTTTTACCCCAGACCGATTCCGTCAGTCTTTGGTCAGAGGAAGAGTGCCATAACTTTGAATCTGGATTGAGAAATTACGGCAAAGACTTCCATCTCATCCAAAAGAATAAGGTATGTCAGTTTTGATAGAGGAAGCCAATTTCAAGTATAGTCTTCTCAAATAAATTTAGATTTTTGATTTAATTTCTTAGAGTTTGCTAAAATTGAAAAGATCTGTCTCTTTTTGCTATCTTGATTGGTAGTAAACAACATTTTTCAGGTGAGGACAAGATCCGTCGGCGAACTCGTGCAGTTTTATTACTTGTGGAAAAAGACTGAAAGGCATGACATTTTTACCTACAAGGCTCGTCTTGAAAAAAAGAAGTACGCTCTTCATCCTGGCATCACGTGAGTTTGCCTGAATGTTTGAATTTTATATAAAAATATTTTCCATAATTTAGGATTCACAGTCCGTCCCCTTTTTTTAACCTAATCGCTAATTTTCCCCGTAAATTAAAAAAATCCCCTAAAACACTTGAAATCGAGAATGTTGACCCAATTTTCCCTTTTCTCTCATATTTTTACAAGGTTTCGATTCATTTTTTAAGAATCATAAACATAAATTCATGAAATTAGAAAATAAGACGCTTTGAAAGAGCTTCTTTTTTATGATACCCATTTCAAATATTTCTTGAACGATTTATTTGCTAATTTTTTAGATTTAAAAAGCATCGTCGACAGCGAAATATCGCTGATGATTCATTCGAGAAACTAAACTAGAAATATAAATAAATTCTGTAGTTGCAAATCAAAAACTATTTTATGGAGGTAATAGGCTTCACAGTTCAAAATGTTCTAAAAAGCAGAGGAAATAAGACGATTTTTCACGAAAAGAGGAGAATAAATTCTTTTAAGTAAGAATAATGTGGGTAATAATATTAAATTAAAATTGAAACGCTTCAAATTCCTAACATTTCAAGTAAAAATATTGCATTTTCCACATAATAGATGACTTTTTAACCAAATAGATTGCATTTTCAACTAAAAAGATGAATTTTCTACCAACAGAGACGAACTTTCTACAAAATAGTTAAATTTTCAATAAAAAAGTTAATTTTTAATCAAATATTTGATTTTTCAACCAAATAGTTTAATTTTCAAGCCAAAAATACTAACTTTCTATAAAATAGTTCAATTTTTAAACCGAAACTGCATTTTCAGCAAAAAAGTTAATTTTCAACAACAAAAAAACGAATTTTGAACAAAATAGTTAAATTTACACCAAAAGGATGAGTCTTCAAGCAAGAAAGATTTTTCTGTCAAGAAATAATAAAAATTTTAAGCCAAAGAACGAATTTTCTACAAACCAGTTAAATTTCCAACCAGAAATGCATTTTCGACTATAAAGTTAATTTTACAGCAAATATTTGAATTTTAAACCAAATAGTTGGAGCTTTTACTAAATTGTTGAATTTTCTTGCCAAAAATATGATTTTGCAACCAAAAAGGATGACTTTTCAACTGAATAATTAACTTTTCAACCAACTAATAAAAGTTTTAACCAAAAAAGATGAATTCTTAACGAAAAATGTAAACGTTGATTTTTCAACCAAAAAAGACTATTTTAAATAAGAAACAGTTGAAATCAACTAAAAACACGAATTTTCAATAAAATAGGTACATGTTTCTCCAAAGAAATGAATTTCCAACCAAGAAAATGAATTATTTAATTAAATAATTAAATTATGAATTCTTAACAAACAATGTAATGCTTGATATTTCAATCAAAAAGTGTTTCTATTTTAAAATAAAAACAGTTGAATTCATCCATAAAAAGACGAATTTTTATTCAAAAATAGTTGAATCCTCAACCAAAACAGATTAATTTTTAACCAAATAGTTCGATTTTTAACCGAAAAAGATATACATTATACCAAAACAGATGAATTATCAAACCAAAAGACGAATTTTTAACAAAATAGTTGAATTTTCAACAAAATAGTTGAATTTTCAACAACAATAAAAATTTCAGGCGAAATAGAAAGAAAATTTCAACCAAATTGTTGATATTTTAAGCCATCAAGACGAATTTTCTATAAAACAGTTGAATTTTCAACCAAAAAGTATGATTTTTTAACATAATTGTTGAATTTGCAACCAAATAATAAAATTGCGGACCAAAATGATGAATTGTCAATCAGAAATATAATAGTAGATTTTCTTTTCTTTCTAGATAAATAAATAGGAATTTTTATTCATTTTTATTACTTTTCAAATATGTAATAAAATAGGTAAAACGGCGTATCAGAGAATAGTATGTTAGTGTGGTTGTAGAAACAAAATTTTGGAAATCGAAAATAATATGCAAAAAAGTAGCATATGTTAGGACCCTCTAATAAAGTATAATTATTTTTTAGTTGATTGTCATATGACTTGCTTTTTCATGTTAGTAAACTGCGTATTTTAAAACATTATCTGAAAAAAAACTGAAAAAATACATTAGAAACAAATTTAAACGTTTTAGGAAACAAAAACAGGAAAAGTCGATTTTTGTATTTTTCAAATTATTTCTTTCTTTACTTAGAAAAATACTTTGAACGCAAAAATGACTAGAAAACTTGCTAAAGTAAAAGGCGCTACTGTTAGAAGGCACTTTCGTTCAATATACACGAGATCCTACCCATATGATATAAAAAGTTTTTAATAATAAATGAAATCCCGTTTTTTAACAAAAATTGAACTACTGAACTGAAATACAAATTAATATAATATTAACTTTAAAAGTTCTCGGGTTCAATGAACCCTTCTGAGTTTGCAAAATGAGTTTGAATCGAGTAATACAAAAATATGAAATGTTATAAATATTCAAACACCTCTACATCATTTTAAATAGAAATATAATCTGAGAAAAATTTCACTTGCAAGCAGGGACTATATGGACAGATTCTTGGAAGAACAGGAAGGAGTTCGAGACCGCAGCAGTTCGCCAAACGTAAATAGCAGTTTATTATACGGAGATGCGAAGCGACAAAGGTCGAATGCAAATATGACGAATAACGAGGATTCGAAATCTCTAGAACTTTGGGAGGGTGCACCAGCTCCAGGATCAACTCCAGGAGCCGGGGGGGCTGCAAATCCAAGCGGCGTCGATCCCCTCGCGATGGATTTTAATAGTTCAGCACCTGCACCGTTGCAACCACCTCAGCATTCAGCAACGCCGGTTACGACTTTGCAAAATTCGAATGCAACTTCTGCAACCTTCAATTCGACCCGAGGTCACATGGAATATGGGTTAGTGTCGAAGGGAAACGCAGAAGGTGGGGGCACCTGGTCTCCTTCGTCCTCGTCGCCACCTTCTCAGCGAAATGCGCATCAGCCGAACAATAATCACCTCCTAACTTCCTCGGGAAACGTCTCCACCGGCAATGAAACGGCACGATCACCTGAAAATATTTTACCCCATTTACCACCTTAGCGTCACTCCTCGCTTTCGATTTCCTCCCCGAAAGACGCGTTGAACGCGCCGTCAAGCATTCATCGCTTCTCAAAGCACTAGAATCATTAAAATCGTAATACGCATTCGTTAAGCTCCCACGAATTATATTTTTCTACTCTACAGTAATACGATCATTATCGATCGTTCGAATGCGGGTGACATGGAAGCGCGTTTAGAGTCTCGACTCTGCGATTCCTTCACTGAGAAAAAAATATCATTGGATTTATAGCCAGGAATATATTTTTCTTAGTGTTTTTTAGGCAGATGAATTCGAGATCCTAGTTCTTGTACAGACTGATTTCTACGAGGAGTGTCCTCTTGTATTTTTAAAGATGATGGCATTCTGCGTTCTGTATTGAATAATGAGTATTCTTTATGCTTTCGTGAATCAGTAACGCTTTTGAAGTGAATGCTTTACACTCGTGTATATTTCTGCCTTTTTTTTTTGTTCCTATTTTGTAATTTAAGAGAATTTTGGACGGTAAGAAGTGTACAAAATTGTAAATGACGAAGTATGGTGTTCTATTCTGAAACTTTTTAACGATCGTTCAAACGATTTTGATCACATCGAGTGATAAGAAAAACAAAATATTATTGTCTTTATGCACGACTTGTCGATTAGTCGATACCTTTTACGACGATATGTACCTAGAGCGATCAGATTAAATGAATATTGTAATATTATTCACGTTTTTTTTATCTGTATTCTAGTACTATTTTCGGAACACGTTTTGGCAAAGTTATTTCTTTTAAATTTAAGTTTGATGATACTAAAACCTAAATATATTTTCTGATACAATTGATAGCAGTTTTGGAATTTGTTAAAAAAATTGTTCTATTTTTTGTTTCATTGGGCTAAAAACAATAATTATTATCAGCCTCTACAATTATAAACATTTCGGAAGTATTTTTGGGATGTTCTCCTCGATTGTACTAAAATGAAAATTAAAAGTGTTTTGATAGGTATGTTATTACTCTCAGTTTTTTCGATCATGAAAGCTCACGAAGCATTGCAGAGCTTTGTCAAAATATAAAAAAAAAAAACACAATTAACCGTTTTTAATATTCCTTAAACCTGTGATCGTTAGCATTTAAAATTTGTTCACTTTATTAATTCAGAATTTTTTTCTCTTAAATATATTGAAAGATATCTAAATTCTGAATAAAATAAGCCCAGGGTGATATTGTTTTGTCACTTTTTAAAGAAGCTATTGAAATAAAGTACAAATTGTAATCTTTTCCTAAACGGATTGTGCAAGATATTGAAGTTGGAATATAAAAATTAGAAAAATTTGAAGTCATCTCGTTTGTAGAAAAATAATAATAAAAATCAAATGAATGTATATTTAAGAGAATTTTTGCAGATAATTCACGATTTCGTATTTCATATATTTAAAAAAATTTGTTTCTCAGCAGTAAATAATATTAAAATTTTTACACTTTTTTGTTCCAACAACTTAATTGGATTTCTCGCACTATGCAAAGAAATTTTTTTAAAATTATTCTGACAATTTAATATGATTCCACAAAAATTTACGTTTAAAATGAGCACACAAACATTGAAAAATGTTTATTATTTCAGATGTTATTGAAAATCTAAATTTTGAGAGAATTTTAAGTTTGAACTATCTTTCTAAAGCAGACGTTAATAATAAATTTATCTAAAAATCTGAGATTTTTTTTCGAAATTTTCTTAATAACATGAATGAGTTCAGGATATGTTTGTCGAGTTTGTTCCGTTTATGTTCGAATTAAGTACCAATTATACTCTTTTCCTGAGATAGGCCTTTCTTACCCATAATAATAAATGCAGCATAAATTGATTTTAATTCCAAAAATAAATCATTTAAACGTATATAATGGACGCTTTTAACACTTTAATTGAACAAGTTTAAATTAAATGCTAGTAAACGGTAAACTTTTGAATTTGAAATATTTATAAACTGAACAGTTAAATGATTTCTGGTTAAAAATATAAATCTACGCTATCATTTTGAATACTCTGACTTTTGTCTATTGTTTGGACAAATTTGATACTTTCTTTGTATTTTGTTGCAGTTTTAATATTCTACTAGAAAATGTAGAACTTACCATTTTTGCATCCAAAAAAGTAAATTCGAGTACTTTCTTATTAAGTAATACAACTACAATAAGGTTGAACAATACACAATAGAGCTTGCAAGACAGTACAAAAATGATGAACATTCGTCTGAATAATCGACTAAAGTTCTACTTTTCTTCAGTTTTGTTAGTCATTTATTGTATTTAGTTTCAGTTTCCTGTAAATTTATTTTATTTTTTGTAAACGTTTTCTTACTGTGGAAGTTTTTTTAATTTTATATTTTAAAACTTAAGCTTAAAAAAGGTTTAATCCAAAAACTAAATAATTTACCCATATATTATGTAAGCTTTTAACACTTTTCAATTAAACAAATTTTAATTAAATGCTGTTAAACTGAAAATTTTATAAATTTAGCAATTTAAAGATTTCTGGTTAAAAATATAAATCCACGCTATTATTTTTAATGTCTAAATTGAAGAATGAATCAATTTTGTAAATGTTGAAAATTATATCAACTTGAAGAAATTTTAATATAGACACATTAAAAATTAGAATACTTACATTTTTTTTAAACTCATCAATTTTTTAATTAGAGGTTAAATTATTTTTGTTTTAAGTAATTTCAAATTAATAATTGTTCAAATGTTATTTATACATCAAAATCAATAAATACAACCCTAACTTATTTTCACTTGCAAATTTTTTAGTTTTAAATATTTGATTTATAATTGCTCATTTTAAATGAACAGTCAAATATTGCTAAATATTAAAAATTTGTTCTTTTTTTCAATTAAAAGTTTCAAATTGAATGGTTTGAAAATGGAATATTTTATACTGAAACAATATTTGAATAGAATTCGAAATTGAATAAAAGCACTTAATTATGAATCTATTTGTTTCAAATTAATGAAATAGTTTAATTTCTAGCGTTAAGGGCATGTGATACATGAACAATGATCGATTTTAGCAGTGTTAGGTTCCCCCGGCTTTTTTCCTACAATAATAAAGATTTTACCCTAAAAATTTGGGGAATGATAGCGAACATGCTAACGGACGTCCCTGAACTCTTCTGTTGTGGAATAATTTTAAAAAGTTTCATTTTGCTAAATTTGATTAATATGTGTGTATTTTGAGGTTATGTGTGTTACAATTCTCCCCGCAGCTTTACTTCCAAACTACACAATATTTTTGGTCGAAAACTTGGGACAAGTAATAAAACATAGTAACTAATGTCCCGGAACTAAGCTTGTTTGTAGGCAATCGGAATGACAGAGACTTGACAACCGATCCTAACCCCCAAATAGTGCATACACAGAAAAATTTTATTTAGCAGAATATTTTTTTTTGCTATTATCCCTTAAAAAAAGAGTTCGGGGACGTCCGTTATTCTATTTTATAGCATCTCCGAATTCAGTTTTTACAACTTTTAAGTTTTGTGGACAAAAACCCGGGGGAACTGAACCCGATTGAAGTATCACATGCCCTTAAAGTCTGTAAATTGTTTCATTTTGCAAAAATTCAAAATAGTCTTGTAAAATTAAATATTGGTCAATTTTTAATACTCAAAACAACAGTTTAATTTAAAAAATCATTATTTATATTTACAGTCGATCAACTTAAAACCTTTTTATTTCAAATTTTTAATGTCAATGGCTTGTTATTTTTAATATGCTCGTCTTAAAAAGTACATTTTAAAATTCTTTAAATTGAAAATGTACGTCTCAAAATGAAGACCTCAAATGCAAAGTTTTTGAGTAAAATATTTTAGAATAACCCATTGTAAACTGAATGATCTCATTATTGAAAAATTTATCAAATGAACTTAATATTAAAAAAAAGGTTTGATTTCGAACTTATTTAAAATTTCATTTATATCACCTAATACGAAATTTATTTCACGTGAATTGGATAGATTTTCATCTAAAAACTTTAAAAATTCTCAGTCAACAAAAAAAATTCCCGGTCATTTCCTGGCCCAACGGCCATCCTGTAAATTTCTGACAGAGTAAGATGACAAACACCCAGGATATTTTAAACCCGGAGTCTGATCAAAATTTAATTTGACACGAGTGTCGAGATTTTTCTCAATTCTAAACTTTGGCTCTAATAGTAAGAACAAACTCAATTGTATTTTTAAAAATATAATTTACTGAAAGTACTGAACAATTATATTCACAGTGTACAAAATTTCTTTACAAACTAATTACGAAGTACATAATGAAGTTTATCTTCATCAGTACTGCGCCGAATCTAACGATTCTACGACGGACTTTAATAATTTACCTAGAAGAGGTAAAATCTTCGAGGTGTCAATTTTAGTACCAAAACCTCCACTTGTTGCTACGTCTTCATTCGACCTCTGTTCAACTTCTTCCGAGTCCTCGAATACCGAAATTGAATCATCGTCGTCATCTTCAGAGAAAAGTCGAACTGGACGAACTGGTGCTTTCTGCGTCGTGCAAGTTTTCAATAATCTTGCTGGTAATCTGTGATCAGCTTCTTCAGATGCCTGGACAATTTTTAACCTTCTTGAGTCTGCCTCGATGAGAGTAGCAGAAACCTGTATAAAATATACATGATTTAATAAACAGGGTGTCTATTAATTTGCGCCTACCAAATTCCCGGTTATTTCCCGATTTTTTCCTGCGGTTGTCAATAACATTTAACCTAATTACACTATGTGTAATTTTATGTATTGTGATGTCTTACTACATGTAAAAAAAAAATAATTTTGTAATTCATGGTGTCGAGTACGAATGAATACAATTTGATTACAATCGCTTTAGACATTTCGGCACAAAATTATGGCCCTCTTCAGTTAATTATTCTGAAAATTTGTTTACACATAATATGGGAAATATAATGCAATTTCGATGTCTTAATTATATGTGCAGATTTTATAACATGACAGTTGTTATTTCTCATAAACACATATTTGGTTAATTATTTTTTTATTCTAATTGGTAAATAATTGCTAGATATAATTTTAAATGTCTTTGGTATTAGCGATTAATGATTCATTATCAAAGATTAATTACAAAAAACTATTTTTAATATTTTATTATGACACATTAATTATAATTAACCGTGTTTATAACATCGTTATTGTAAAATTCATTTATTATTGAAATAAATAATTTTTATAATGGATGTTTGTAATAACTCTTCAATAATTAGTCAATAATTTTGAAAACTATATATAAATTTTTTGTTCGAAATCTTCGAAAACCTACATTTTGTTTTTAATTTTTTGAAATTTTAAATTATTTTTTAATCTTTACAAAACTTTTAAACATTTTAAGTATCTTAAAATTATTCGAATTTTCCTAAAATTAAAAAAAAATCTCCATAATTAAAAAAAATTACCGTAAAATCTTCCGGACTGTTCGTTTACAGTTTTGGAAATCTTTTTAAATGTTTTAAATATTCTCTTTAAATTAATTTTTCAAAATAAAAATCTCATTTTCCCCAGAAATCTTAAGACGATGACTTTTATTGTCTTGTAACCTTTCAAAATTCTAAAGAAGCTTCTAAACTTTTTTTTGAAATCTTCAAAAATCTACATTTTGTTTTACATTTTTTTAAATCGTTTTAAATTTGCAATTACTTTTTAATCTTTTTCAAACTTCTAATTATCCTTTAAGCTTACTCAAATTTTTTATATAATTTTGTAATCGTGCAAAATTGAACATTTTTGCTTTAAAATCTGTTTCATTCTTTTTCAAAATATTAGGAAATCATATAAAATGTTTTGAAATCTTTCAATTTTCTCTTGAAATTTATTTTTAAAAATTAAAAATTATTTGCAATTTTCCCAGGAATCTTAACAAATGTTTTTTATTCTTTTGAAACCTTTCAAAATTCTTAAAAAGCTTTTTTTCTCGAAATTTTAAAAAATCTACATTTTGATTTACATTTTTTTAATTCTTTTTAAATTTGCAGTTATTTTTTAATCTTTTTAAAACTTCTAATTATCCCTTAAGCTTACTCCAATTTTTTACATAATTTTGTAATCGTGCAAAATTGAACATTTTTGCTTTAAAATCGGTTTCATTCTTTTTCAAAATTTTAGGAAATCATTTAAAATGTTTTGAAAT
>CAKNWT010192475.1:0-10793 GCA_932066315.1 Andricus coriarius
GATTCGAAGAAAATGTAGAGAGAAAATTTTTTCCATTTGAGGCTTTATTTTATTATCGTATTTTTAATAAATAATATTTATTAAGAAACAATTCTTTAATTATTAAAATTCTGTAATTTTATAATTATAGATTATTCTAGTTCGGATATTTCATAATTTGGTAATCTTATGTCGGAAATGTTATTATTTGGGAATTTGCAAATTCAATAATATTATGAACTATTCAGGAGTTTTACATAGTCGGGAATTTTATTTTCGGAATGATTCAGTCGTCCCTAGAAGTACAAAAAATTTGCTGTAACTATAATTTCGACATCTGGATCTTGTCGATTTTTTCCTACAGTATTTATTTATAAAAATTTATTATATGAATATTTTTGAAATCACAAGTTATAAAGATAATCTCATTAAATACCAACATTAAGAATTATATAGTTGGCTGTATATCCAATTTGTATTCCTGTGTTTTAGAGTAGAAAGAAGTAAAAAGAAGCAAAGTTATAAGATCTAATTTTTTTATTTTGGTTGTGATTTCCTAATAAAAGAAAGTGCTATTTAGTCTACAAAATAGCTACAATACTCAGACTTTTAAGGAAGAAATTGCTAAATATTTTTTTCGTATAAGTTGAAAAAATAAAAAATGTATATGCACCCGGAATTTTACAAAGAAAGGTGTTTTTCATATTACTGAAATAAAATAATTAAATTATATATATAATTAAATAATTTTTTTTATTACATATTATTATCAGTCATATTTCATATTACATATTACTTCATATTACATATTATTCGCAATTTCCAAAATATTTAAAGCCTTAATAGTTGAGACATTTAAAATTTTTAGTATTCACTATATTGAATAATTTGAAATTTAGAGCTATTTAAATAAGCCAGAATTTTTTAATTGAAATTAGTTCGAGAATTTTAGATTGAAATGGCTCAAATTATTTATTAACAAATTAAAATCGTTCAAAATTGCAGGATTATAAATATACGCCTTTTAATACTTGAATCATTATTTGAGAACGACTAAAATCGTATAACTTCAGATCAATTTGAAAGTAGGACTATTGAAAATTAGGAGTGCTTGAAAGAACTGATCAAATGTTTAGTTTCAAAACCTCTTTAAAAGGGTGCTTCTCCAAGTTTTATTTATTTTTTAATAATTTGGCACCCCCACGATTTTTTTTTGTGAGAAAATATCACCTGATTTTTGTTAAAATTAAAAATATATATATTTAATGTTCGCTCAAGGTCAATCTTGTTCAAAGTGTTTGTTTCTAAATAAATTCACTCTATTATTGTTTCTGAGTGCGTTCTGGCACTCATGGATTGTGTTCTTCATAGAAAACATTGAAATCTGATTTTTCACGTTTTTAAAATAATAATTGAAGATCACTCAAGATAATTTTCTGTACAACATATTGATGCACGAAGAATATTTGTCAAACTATAGAACGGATTTCTTCGCCCAAAGATACAAACCTAAATAAATAAATTTTTACATACATTTCTTAAAATAAAAAATTACCAAAGGGATTTGTAGAGAATCTTGCAATGAATGAAATGATTGTCCCAGAAGTTAGAACCGAAAAATTAATAAAATAAAAATGAATATAACCGGAAAATAAAAAAACTTTTAAAACTGATCAGCTGCCAATATAAATTAACTCATGCTTTAAAAAACTGAACTGTAGTTCGAGTAATAAAAATTGAACAGTAATTGATTTTACAAGACGATTCTGGATCTGTTCAAAATTATATCATTTACATGTTTTAACGTAAAAATTTGAATGTATTTCATTCTAAAGCCTTAGTAATCACACAAATGTGAACTTCCGATTGAGTCTTCATAAACAATGTTCAATTTAAAAATCACTTCAAATTAATAGACTCATAACTAAACGCCTTTATTCAATTTTAAAATCTTATTCAAGTATTGTTTCAGTATAAAATATTCCATTTTTAACCAATTCAATTTTTAATTTTGAATTTAAAAAAACAGAACAATTTTCAATATTAAACAATTTGAAACTGAATTAACACAAGTTCAGAGTGATAAATTTAAACTTTGAATGTTACAATTACAATTTTTCTATTTTTTAAATTTATAATTCGGGAAGAAATAGTCTTTTCTAATAATTGACCACGAGTTCTAATTCGAATATAGAGACTTCTGCTTACAGCAAAATACAATGATAGATTCAATTACGTAAAAGCACGTTCTGACTAAGCATAGAATCATATGACAGAAGTAGGAAAGTACGTAAGGTAGTCAAATATAATTCTATACTCTCTCTCTAACTCTTTTTTAGGTTATGTTCACCTAAACTTCTACGCAATACGAAATACTACGCAATACACGATAAATTGCGTCTTAAAATCAAAATTTCTTCATTAAATAGATGAATCATAGGTCTCATTTTAGTATCATTAATGGGTTTTGGCGCCAGTCAGACCGGATGCAAAATGGACTTTGGACTTGTTTAGATTATTTCTTGATTAGAAATGTCAACCATCGAATGACTCATTTCATGAGTCATATCCTGTAGGCGGAGTAAATTGACCTACTTTGTTATTGGTTAATCAGTAGGAAAATTCCATGACGTCAGCAATGTGATTGCTTCTTGGCCTAGGATAGGGAATAAGTCACCTCCCATATTTTTGGTTATAAAAAGGCACGCACAGCGAAATTCGTTTGATTTCTGATCTAAAACTCTGTCAAAAACTACTTTTGACCTGCGAAACTTGGGTGCATTAATTAAAGTTATAATTGTCAACTTGAAAGTGAAAAAATAAATAAATGTTGTTAATTCGTGATCATAAACAATAGTGTTCTTATTTCAAACCTGACCTAATTTTGCGGCAGTGGTTTCCACCACTCAACGGCGGCATTCCGAACTTTCTATCACCCTTATGAAAATATGTGACAGGAAAAAAATGTCAGGCCTGTCATTTTTTCGTGACCACAGGAAAACGACAGGAAGAACGACAACCGAAAATGACTGTCCCTGATTGGCCATTATTATTATTATTATTATTTATTATACCACTAAGCCGTTTCCCTTTCGGGGTAGGCGTGAATTTCTCGGTTGGAAAATAGTAGTATGTGGATGGGTATATAGGTATAGGGTATATAGGTGTAAGGTATAAATATTTTAGATTGATCTAGAGCGCTCGCGTTGTTTATTTAAACAACACGTTCATTCCGCAACACTGCTCCGACCCAGGTTGCTGATCAATCTCTCTAGCGATCACCCCACGTGGAAAGCCTCACAAAATTGTTATGTGTGGTTCCCCACTTGGGCCCATTAGTATCCAAGGTCTTTGTTTCAGGCGTCATTCACTCTACTCACATTCTTTTTATAAACTATCTGTCGCCAAACTTTTCTGTTCTGGCATTCTCGGCCTGCTTCCTCTACGTCCATGCATCTTGTTATGCAAGTTCTCCTGTTTTTATGGCTTCTTATGTCTCTTCATTATAATAATATCGTCTGAACATTATAAAGTATCGACGACTTGCTGATTTATTAGTGAACTATTTGAACTTTCCTGTAAAGCATAAACAATCATTAGCAAAAGAAGACCATTATGGGAATTTTCATGATGAAACACCTTTGTGTAGCCTGTGTCCAATTCCGAATTTTCTTCCAACACATAAATTGTGGAATGTGTTCGATTTGCCATTTAGAGCCTTCTTATCCTTACAAAGCGCTCAAATTGAGTACCACGGCAACAATTTCGGACTATTTTCAACATTGGTCATTCCCTTAACAAGTTCACTGCGTGCTTGCAATTCCATGATCCAACAAAGTATGGTCTCGCTACGCGCATCTAAAAAGAAGGAAACCAATCAAATTGTCCGTAGGTTGTGCGTGGCAAGACCATTCGTTGTTGGATCATGGAATTGGTAGCACGCACTGAACTCGACAAGGGAATGAAGAAAGTGGAAATCACAAAAATTTGAAAGTCCGAAATTGTTGCCGTGGTACTCAAGTTTAGCGCTTTGTAAGGATAACAAGGCTTTAAAATGGCAAATCGAACACATTCCACAATTGATGTGTTTGAAGAGAATTCGGAATTGGACACTGGCTACACAAAGGTGTTTCATCATAAAAATTCCCATAATGGTTTTCTTTTGCTAATGATTGTTTATGCTTGACAGGAAAGTTCAAATAGTTCACTAACAAATCGGCAAGTCGTCGATACTTTATAATGTTCAGACGATATTATTATAAATTATGGCCAAGAAGGGCGAGTCGTTTTCGGCTGTCGTTTTCCTGTGGTCGCGAAAAAACGACAGGTAAAAAATGACAGGAAAAAAATGACAGGCCTGACATTTTTTTCCTGTCATATATTTTCATAAGGGCAACGAATCAACAAATGGCTACAACGGAATCAAATTCGACTGCAGATCATGAGATGTAACAGTAACTAACCAGTTTAGTGCGGCAACAAGTCGCCGTTAGTAATCCTACTTAGGTCCCAGGTGCTAAATTCGGTCGGATGCCAGAGATTGACCATCGGCCCGAAGTCGGCCATACTTTGGTAACCGATCTACGGTAACCAGAGTTAGACCGACTAAGGCGTTTTCAAGCTGCCATGGTCTCACCGACGTTGGCAACCGACGTTGGCGGTGGGCGAAAAGCCGACTGTCGGCCCAACTTTGAGCCGACGATCGGATAAACCGTGGCAGATTGGTCGGTACGACCGCAAGAATGCGGTCGGTCCGACTTTGTATACAGCAGTGGGTTAGCCACAAGTCACCTTGGTGCACCTGATAGTCCGTCAAACCTTGGCCCAAATATGGGCCGGCCGTCGGACAAACGCAGGTTCATGCTTTCAAAAAGACCGTGAAAGTACGGTCCATTCGACTCTGGGCAAAAGATGGCCCGAACGTCGGCATAACATTGGCTTGTACAAATCATCATGATACACCCGACGTCTCAGTACACGATAAAATTTCTAAGTTCCGTCAATGCAACTTTTGTATGCTTATTAATAATCACATTTTATGTCATTATCAAAAGTTGTAAAATAGCCTAAAACACGAAAAAACAAAATATTACACACAAAAAAATTATTTAAAGTGGGCCCAAAAAAAAATTAAAAAAAAAATTGTTTAAACAAGTTTGAAAAAAATCTTTGAAAACAAATTATTTTTAAAAAAAATTGATAAGAAATTTTTGAAAACAATTTTTAGAACAAAAATTAAAGAAAAATTGTTGAAAAAAAAAAATAAAAAAATTATTAAATAAAAAATGTAAAGCTTTCAGCCCGGGGCTACGAAACCTTAAAAATTGTAATGGGTTTACATTACTTATTTTAAAGTTATTTCACTTATATGCACGTTAACAGTTAATTTATTGTACATCTACATGATGTCGCATAATAATAAAAAAAATTATTGAGAAAAAAGAGTTAAAAAAATGTTTCATTTCAAATGTTTCAAGCTGCGGCTTATCAGGATGGTTTTTTCATTGACTTTCAATTCTGTAGGTATAGGGTAATGCGTAAGCCTCCCGCCTGCTAGGCGATAGATTCAGCAATAGATGTGGCTTCGAAACCCCGTAGCGATAGAAATTTTATTTGTAATATAATATTTAAAAATGTAATATATGTATTCTTTCTAAGCAGGACCATGAACATTTATAGTCAAAATACTCGCAATCAATTATTATTAATTTTGTGTATACCTTGAACCTTCAAAAATCAAAGTCGGCCCCATATTGTTGTGCAAGATTGGGCCGACATCAACTTAATAGATAGCCCATATATGGAACCAAATGTCGGACCGACGTTAAGAAATCAAAGGCGGTTGACCGTTATCATTTAGCTGGTTGGCCCGACCAGTGGCGCACAAAGTTGGACCGTCCGTCCGACGGTTGGTCCAACCGTGGGCCGACGGCCAATTCGCACCTGGGGTTATATTAGTAACGATAGTAATTCTAGTCACAACAAATAAAGTAGTCACATTTACCACCAATTTATTTTCCAAGAAATAAAAGTAGTAAAAGTTACAAGTTTTCCTTCTTAGCAACATTGGCAGAACTGAAACCTGAACAGTGCTGCCAACATTCGCACCGAAATATTGCGTCATCTTCTCGATCGTCGCCATTTTCATCTTCACGTTTTGTGACCTTTTTGTGTATTGTGCAGTAGTGAAGACCATGAAGACTGTCGCATCAATGTAAATTTTAAATAGACTTACAACTACTGTAAGGCTGTACTTTTAAATATTGAACTTATATTAGCTTCGTCAATAATATCCGAATTGCCATGTGCGTGTATTTTGACATGACGTCTTATCAGGACCTGGTTTCTATAGGAAGTCCAAAGGACCTCTTGTATCCACTAATTAGAAATAATGGTAAAATCTACTATAATTTCAATATTGAGAAGGACTAACTTCGCAATAGTCCACGAGCCAGTAATTTTAATAGTGAAATTTTCTAGTTTCAATACTAAGGACTACCAATTTAATTAGTAGAACTTACTAATTGTAATAGTGAGGATTACTACTTAAGTAGTGAGATCGACTAGCTTATTTGTAAGACTAACTAATTAAAGTGGTAGGGCTTACTACCTGAAAATAGTATGTACCATCGAAAGTTGTCGCGACAAGAAGTAAAGTAGTAAGGACAACTACTACCAATCTTGCGAATAAAAGTAGTAGCCCCAACCATTTAAATAGCAGCGGCATATATTACAAGCTAAAGTAGTTGGTCCTACTACTTTATTAGTTGTCGCAACAAACTATTTTTTTTCAGTGTTGGGATCACTGGGTCCTGACGATACGAGCGGATCATAGTAACCCGGTACCTTGCTCCTATCCCCCCACACAATGCAGTTTTTACTGGTCGATACGGAAAATGCCGTTGTGTGACGCGGCTGTTGCCTGGCAGTACATGTTAACCCATATTATTGTGAACTAATGACGGTACGGTTGAATCTTCCATTTATTAATAACAATAAAAATGGAATTCGAGGACTGCAAACTTATAATTTCTGCAAAACCAAACCTTCATAGGCATTTAAAACAGGCACATAAAGTACCAAAAGAAGAAAAAAACGTAAATGTTCAGATTGTGACACGGAATTCATGGATAAAAAAAAATTTGAAGGAAAACTTAGGGCGCACTGCTCTAGCAGTCGCCTCGTTTGTCAAAACTGTTCCACTAATCTACCTCCATGTAACTACGACCTTACAACTATTTCATGCAGTTCCAAAAGTTTTTGAACGAAAAATATTAAAATGCTCGATTTGTAATGCAGATTTCACGCGAAATTCATATTTAAATAAGCATTTACAACGATTTCATGCAGAGAAGCTGTCCCATGAATGTTTAATGTAAGTACAAATTCAATCTGTACTCATATTGATACGTTTAAATTACTTTTTTTTTAAATCAAATGTTTCCTTGTTGACCCTGTTCGTTTGCAAACTATATATTTGTGCGTTAAAACTGCTTGCCTTTACTGTCAGGATGAGACTTGATATATTGGACTTCTTGGCTTAAAAACTTAACTAATTTGTTAAAAATTTGTCTATTTGTGTAGAAAATTAAACTTGTTTCTTAAGTTCATCTATTTGGTAGAAGATTCAGCTATTTTGTTACAGATTCGAATTCTTTCGTAGAATTCGCCTAGTTAACTAGCTATCTGTATTCAAATAGTATTGGCCATGATCTTTAGAGATAGAAATTTATCTTCGAATATTTGTCATTTATTGTTTAAACAATTTATATGAGCAAATGCTTCTTACCTGCATTTAATAGGCAACAAAATACACAGGTACAAAAAAATAAAAAAAGTGTGCGGATATATATATATATATATAGCATAGTAAAAATCTGTATTGATAAGAAGTTTCCTGACACTAAATCACGGTATAAACATACGCGAAAGGTACACGATGATGTAATAAAGGATGATGAAAATGAAGATGTGAAATGCCAAGTTTGCAGTTGTATGCTCACTCGAAAAATCCAAATGTAGAGACATATGCGAAATGTGCATGACATTAATCTTGAAATAAAGATTTCATATAACGTTTTATGTCCTCTCTGTGGTGCACCAATCAATGGATTTCATGAATTAACCACGCATATAACTGAATGTCACAATACAGGGTGTCCCAGACTCAAGTGTCCGGATTTATTTATCTGTATAAAAATTAAAAGTTAAAAAAATTAAAATTCCTTTTGCAACAATCAGTTGAAGTTTTAGTTTTTGAGTTATAAAATATTTAAGCTGGACCAATCAGGAGCGCCGTATAAACATACGTGTGTGTGTGAACGGGAGTCCAACGTAGTGTTCTCCCGTCGCTAAACCCACATCTGCGCTCGCTTCGATAACACTGCGTTGGAATCCTGCTCACGCACACGCAACTGCTCATATGGCGCTCCTGATAGGTCCAGCCTAAATATTTTATAACTCAAAAATTAAAACTTCAACAGATTTTTGGAAAAGGAATTTTCAAATAATTTTTCTATTTTTATATAGCTATATAAGTCCGGACACTTGAGTCTGGGACACCCTGTAGAGAACTGAACACTGAAAAGAAAGATTTCAACAAAGAAGAAGGTGTATTAATAAATAATAATTTATGTGCTTTAATGACTATACATTTTTAGCATTATATGAATTATGTATTTATGTATTATGAATTATGTAATTGTGTAATTATGTATTTATGTACTTATGTAACCTATTCTATTTTGATACATTTACAGATTTCAAAATGTGGAAGAGTGAAATAGAAAAAGCGGACCTCGTTTCTTTCATTAAACAGAGAACAAATGGGAATAAGAATTATTATTATTTTCATTGTCAAGGGGAATCTTTGCAAGTAGGTACATGCTTATGTGCGCGTGTCAAAACAGAAAATCTCTGTTTTTGTACCAAAGGAAGCAGAAGTTACTTCAGCTTTCGAAAATCATAACAACAATGTTATTCAGATAACTCAGAGATTGCCAGTTTACACAGGAGAAGCAGTATCAAATGCAACTGCTGCATAATATGCGCTAGCTACAGCGATGGAGATTGTCACTAATCTATCTAATGACACTACAGGCCTCAGAAACTGCTGCCAACAAGAAGAAATCGGTGCCGCATTTTCCAGAATTAGTAGCCACATCTAGTTATAAAAACATTGAGCAACAACGGCGTTTTTATTCAACAAGAAGGAAACCGACACGTTCCCCTGGCATGGTGGACCGGCCGAACGCAAGCATCACGGTACAGCGTAATGGTAAAGTAATGGTGAAGTAATGCTTAAGTACACGGAAAAAAAAATCAGACTCTTATAGTATGCCAAACTCTTATTATTATAGCATGAAACTTAACGTACGAAATTGGTATGAATTTCTACCAACATTGGTATAAAGTTATACCTTTGTAGCATGAAATGTCTCATACTGTAAAAGAATAAAACGCATGCCGTTATTGCTACAGTCATATGCTTTTAGAGCAGTTGTGCCTTACGAGAATATTAAGAACTTCGCCTTGCTACGGTTGTAAGAAACTCATGCTTTTTGGGTATGTGTACTCTTACTAAAGAGATATTAGGCCAAGCCTACTGGCGCTTGCTGTGAAGCAAATATGAAAGCTACAGAGCGCATGCGTTATTACGCGCTGGCGGGCTTTTCAATTTTTTTACACAAAATAAAAACATAAAAACGAATACAGCAATACAAATGAGACATCTTTTAAAAAAAATTGTCGATTTTATCCATTTTTAGTTTCTCAACCTTCGTGTCCAAAATACAAATAATTTAATGCTTAACCCTCTGAAGACCAGCATTTTCTGGAGACCTCTTCCGTAACAGCTGGGTGTGCAGGCACCCACGAAATTCAATCATCTTTTAAATATGTTTAAAGTGCATGTTTTTATATAAAAAGGAGTGAAATGAAATCGGAAGAATGTCTAGAAAAATATTAGACGCATTCCAAAACGATATCTTTACTTGTTTAAATTTTGTGCAAACAAATGTAAACAAAAATTCGAAAAAATTGCAAAAATGACTTTTTTCGGTTTTTTAATGTTATTTCTTTTGTTTTTTATGTAATTGAAAAAAATCAGTGGGTTTAATAATCTGTAGAATTTGCCCTATAAAACTGTTCAAGTGGTTTTTCTATTAAAAAAAATGTATATATTTATCTCACCAAGTGATGGTGCACTTTTTGCCAAATCTGAATACTTACATTTTTGGCTGTTAATTTTTTTTTAATTGCACTTTTTCAACAAACAATGAGTGTAAATTAAAGCTTGAAGTGTCAGCTATCTAACCCAAATGCAAATAAAAATTATTGTTCACTAACAATTGTTTAAATAAACAAAGAAGGTAATAAAATGTGATAAATGCTTATTTCTGAAAGTCTTTTGCATTTATTGGTATAAAATTGAGTAAAATTGAGGGTATACATCTTATAAAGTGAATTATACAAAAATTAATAATGAAAAATACTAAAAATTTATCCTAATTACTCATCTGAGCAATTTATGCACACTGCGCGACGGTGTTGCCTGCAAATTGGGACCTGGAAAATGATGCATGCCGTCGATGTTTTTCGGTCTGCTTTCCATTCACAAAAGTGACAGCACAATTTTCGTCATTTTCTTCTAATACTTCTTCCTGTAGAAGTCTTACAACTTCAGCTTCATCTCTGTCTGTCATTATTGCTATTGAAAGAATAGAAAATTGTTAATACACTTTTTATTTCATAATACAATATATTTATTGCATTTTAGAATGTTTCAGCTAACAGTAATAGAGTCATTGTGTTCG
>CAKNWT010192660.1:0-12660 GCA_932066315.1 Andricus coriarius
TCAAAATTTGAAACTTGTTTCAAAGGTCTCCAGGGGCCAACGCCTTTCAGCGAGAACAATTTATTGGCGGTTAAGAAACAAAATTTATATTTTTTTTCTGAATCCCAGCGATGTTTTGTTATTTGAAAAAAATTATGATATACTAACCTGGATCTGGCGTTCGTTCAGGCCGTCTTCTACGCTGGCCCCTTGGTGCTTGAAGTCCACGTGCCTCATCATCACTTCCATCTGTAAGATATAATATAGGGATTTTTATTCATGAATTTTTTCAGCAAACCCAACAAATTTGCTTTGGTCCAAAATAAAGACAGGCCAAATGTAATCTCAAAGTCAGTCTATATTAAAAAAAAAACGAAGGGTCCAAATTTCGATGATGTAAATATATTTTGAAAATTTAGGCTATCTATAAATTTCCGTAAGTTACCATAAATCCCTATACATTTCCACAAATTTCAATACATTTCTAAAATTCATAGAAATTAATAAAATTTGTGGATGAAATTTATAGTAATTTATAAGGCTTTACTGAATTTTATTGAAATTTTTGGGTAAATTTTAATAAGAGTTCTGCTGGACGCATGCTGCTGGAAAAGTTATGACTTAGCGGAAGAACTGTAAAAAGAACAGAAATCGGTCCTTTTTGAAGCTATAACACATGGGCCCAGCAAAACGGCTGAGCAGAAATTTCCTAAGTGAGTCTACGATTTTTTACACTAAAAGGAAAATTAAAACTAAGTACAGTCGAAGCTCTCAATAATACCGCTCCGAATAGGACCGCTTCCCCTCATTCTTGCAAGAGCTCACCGAGGAGCTCCCCCACTGACTTCGAAATTCCAGTCAGCCGCTCCCAATAGTGCCGCCGTAGAAATGGCAATTTTCATGATTTTTAGAAGAGTTTTTTTATATTATCCAAATATAATATCGAAAAATATTATAAAATATGAAAAAATCAGAATTAATGTTCGATATATTTGTATAATATAAAAAAACTCTCCTAAAAACCATAAAAATTGCGATTTCTACGGCGGCACTATTGGGAGCAGCTAGCTGGAATTTCGAAGTCACCCTGAGAGTGGGGGAAGTGCCTCGGCGAGCTCGAGCAAGGATGAGGGGAAGCGTTCTTATTCGGAGCGGTCTTATTGAGAGCTTCCACTGTATTTGTAAAATAATCTACTCATTAGTATTAAGTCACTTTGTACAAATTTTTGGAAAAAATGGATTTGCTTATTTACAATGTTCAATTTAACATTTCTGCATCGTTTGATTAACAAATTATTCTTTCGTAAACTATTTTTTAAGAATTGATAAATGTTCTAAGGAATGGTGAGAAGTGAATGCAGTTAACAGCAACATTCTCAACATTGTCCGATTTGTTATTTTTGCTAATTTATATAATTTTCAAATAAACAAATGCCGATTTCGCCCCGTTCTACACGCGGAATTAAAAATTTGTTTCAAGTAATGGGAAGTCTGAACACTTGAAAAATCAGAAACTGTATAAACTTTTTTGTGCTCGCTCTTTGAGTTAATGATAAATTTATCCACAGTGCGGTGGTCTTAAATAGGAATTTACTGTTCATAATCGCCTGCAGGTTGTATTTCTTGAACGATTTCAAAGTATTTTTCAGAAATACCTAGCATTACATTTTTCAGAGAAATGTGGTTTGGGATTTTTTAATCTTTGTCACAGGTCAACAATATATAAACAAATAAAGTGACAAAATTGGTCATTTCAGCTTTGTGAGTGTTTATTTCAAGAAACAATACAGAAACAAACTCACCATCAGATGGAAGGTTTAATTTTCGATATTTATTTTCAATGTTTTTTTTACAATTTCAACCAAAAATGCGCATCCTAGCGTAAAGTGGTTCTGAAAAAATGTGTAAATATAATTTAGGCGAAAAAATTTTTTAAATAAAATGTTACTGTAGATTGTGTGTTTTTTCCAAAAAGGTAATTTTTTTTCAATGAATTTTTATGACAAAAGTTTAAAAAAATTTTGAAGACCTTTTTTTATCAACAACTTTTGTCTTTTTATGTTTTTTCGTCTTTTGTGTGGTTTTTAAAAACATTGATTTTTATTTTTAATGCTATCTTTTATGATTGAATCGACAACTATGATTCCTATCAAAAAATTATTTGTGACTAATATGTATTTCAAACAAAATTCATTATGTTTATTAAAAAGCTTTCAATACTTACGAAACACATTTATTTTAACAATGCCTTTCGCCAATGAATTTTTTCTTCCTATCGCTTTTTACCAATTTTTTAAAAATGCTCAAAGTTCAAGAAATGTTTGCTCATCCTTTTGTAGAAAATATTATCTTCAACTCCGCTGTTTCCATTTTTGAAAGTTAATTTTAATATGGCTGAAACCGTTAAAAGAATTAAAAAAAACGCCATATTTTTTAAAAAGTAAATATATTATTAGATTTTTCACTTATTTCTTTAAAAAAACAGCAGAATTGCAGGATATGTATTTCTGGAAAAACTTATCATTGATTTATTAAAATTCAACTATTTATGAAAAAATTGGGAAAAAGCGACAGTGAGGAAAAAATTCATTAACAAAAATAATTGATAAAATAATTACATTGCGTAAGTCTGGAACTTATTCAATAAAAATAAGAATTTTTGTTTTATAACGAACAACTGATAATATAATATCAATTTTTGACGTCATACAAAATACTTTTTGCCTTTGACAGTTTTTTCAAAACCACGAAGTTCAAGAGGTATCTTCATTTTTTTGGTCAGATTTTGTAAAAGATAACTGATAAATCTGGATCATTTCCACCGCCATATATATATATATATATATATATTTTTAAAGATATCTAAATTTCAAAGTTTATTCAATTTATGAAATAACAGAAGTTTTGAAAATCTATTAAAAGGAGAAAAATTAAATCTTCGCGGGATTATTATAATTATTATTAAAAAAGAAAAAATTTCGCCAAGTCATAAGTTTTTCACCTTTTAGTACAGTATTAAAAATTCTGTTACTTTACCCATTTAGTACATTGTACAATTAATAAATCTTTTAGAATTACTTTGATTGGATTCAATAAAATGAAAAAAAGTTAAGAGCCGAATTTCCAAGCTATGAAATCGAAATTTTTAGAAAACTGTTACCCTTTAAACCCGAAAATATGAATTTTATACCAAGAAAGATGATTTTTCAAACCTAATATTTAAATTTAAAGGAAATAAACAAACAATTACTTATCAACCAAAAGAACGAGCTTTCTATAGAAAAAGACAAATGTTTTTAAAGAAGTTAAATTTTTAACATTAAAATAAATTCCTAACTGACTAATGAAATTTTGAACCAAAAAAAGATAACATTTCTACCAAAACAGAAGAATTTTTGAACTAAAAAGACGATTCTTCAATAAAACAATGTAACTTTCAAACCAGAAAGATTTTTCAGTCAAGGACGAAATTAAATTTGAACCAAATTGTTGAATTTTTAAATAAAATAATGAATATTTAACAACAACAAAATTGATTGTTTAATTAGAAGCTGAACCTTCAAACAAATACATTTACATTTACAACCAAATAGTTGAACTTTCAAGCAAAAGTGTCGAATTCTGTAGTAATCTTGACCGAAATTCTTTTTAAACTTAGGAAACAGGGCGATTATTCAAGAAAAAGGGAAATTATAAGGGAATCAATCCTTTCAAAAATAATTAATGTAATTGCCAAATTGAACTTAACACGAAACACTTTAAATTCCTAAGATTTCAAGTCGAAATATAAATTGTATTTTTAATACAATAGATGAGTTTTCAACCCAAAAAGACGAATCCTCTATCAGCTGAATTAAGCGTAAAATAAAAGGATCTTCAACCGAATAGTTAAATCCTTAAGGGGCTAGTCTAGTTTCTCACTTTCAAAAAATCGATTTTTTTTGCCTAATTCGATAGTATACTATTTGGAGAATAACTTCCCAGAGTAACAGTAAGTATAAAAAATTAAATTTGATAACCGAAAATCAGTTGTCAAAACTTTAAAAGCTTTTTTCCCAAAACTGCATTTTCAAAAACGGCTGCAACTCTAGCTTAAAGGAAAATTAACAAATCGATTTGAAATTTGGCACGAATATTCGTAACATGTTTTTATATACCATGAACTAGGATCTTTTCGATATTTCAAAAAATATAAATTTGCCGAGCAAAAAACGAGAGTTTTTTTTGTGAAAATTTGACAATTTTTTTTCAAAACGCTGCCATTTTTTTAATTTTGAATATTTTCAAAAGATCCTACTTCATGGTATGGGGAAAGTCATCTAGTTCAACGTGAAAAAAATTCATATACTGGCATTCTGAAGACCTCTAAAACTGCAGCCGATTTACAACTTCATTTTTGGATGACTCGACATCGGAGTGTATAACTCGGTTTCCAGTTGATATTTTTTCATGAAATTTTGTGTATTAACTTGCCAATAGTATCTGAATTTATCTTAAAAATTGTAAAATATTTGACCCCATGGTTTGAATCGAATATAAAAAATATATGTAATACACTCCGCGCTCCCTTATACGACGAGCTCGGGACGGAGAACTTTCCCTTGTACGACGGCGCAAGGGGGACCCGTCTATCCCCTTCCACTTAAACTCCCAACAATCTCACGTGGTCGCGCGCATGCTCGTTGAATTCCTGCGCAAGCTTTGAGCGGAAGAGCGGGGATGGTGGAGAACGACCGTCACGTCGTATAAGGGAGCGGTCGTATAGGAGAATGTCGTATAAGGGAGCGTGGAGTGTAGTGTAAAACATGTTCTGTTAGTAATTCCACTTTTTCATTTCGATTAGGTGCTTATAATCTTAAAAATTGTAAAATAATTATGATTATTTAAAACAAATTATCCTACAAATATCTGTTTAAAAGATTTTCCTCAGTATCATTGTCTTATTTCCGCAACGGTGTTTGTGAGCAGTCAAAAATAAATATCGCTGGTTCGTTTATTAACTTTTTTATGTTTGGCGACATTTGAGGAAAAGGTATTTTTGAAAAATAAAATCAATGTTAGTTTTACCTTGGCCTTATTCGTGTAAAACTTCCTTGTTACCGTTACTGTTGAATAAGTTATGAAATAAAAATTATGGAGATTAGAAAAAATATCGATAGAGAACAAAATTTATTTGCGTTCTTTATTTTTTGCTCAATCATAAACAACCAAAAAAGATTTTCCACCAAAAAGGATGAATTTTAAATTTAGAAAAATTAATTTTCAGCTAATCAGTTCAACTTTTAAGGAGAAGGGACCATTTTTCAAATGTGGTGTTTTCATTGGACCCTATAAAACATACTTATGCGGATGATATATATATTATTCTATGGCTAATATAAAAGAGAAATTAGTTTATGGCGTGGTAAACATTTTTTTCTATTCATCTCACACTCTGCAAATTATTACCAGATGGTTTCAACATAAATAGACGACCTTCTTTGATCAATCTTAAAATAAAAATAAAAATTAGACTTCTGTACCAGAAAACATTTTCTGAATTTACACATTCATATTAATCTTTCTGTAAAAAATAGGTGTGTCACGGAAGTTTCGAAAGTATGATTGTCGCTTTTCCTCAATGCCGATTAGTTAATTTAAAAAACTGGAAGGCAGGAATGTTGCCAAATGCACACACATAATTAAGAATTGAAACACAATAGTTAAAGTTTTAACCAAAGTGATGAATTTATGACTTAAAAAAATTAATTCTGTCTAAAAACCTAATAATTTATTTTTCCACAACAAAATTTGTTAATCAATAAAAACAGGTTAAGTGAAAAAATACAATTTTTCAACAGAACCAAAATAATTAAATTTTCGACTAAATAAAGCGAATTTTCAGCATTTGTTAAATTTTTAACTAAGGAAATTAACTTTGAAATATTATGATGCATCTTCAATATAAAAATAAATTTTTAAGCAAATTATTTAATCTTCCACCAGAAAAGTTATATCGCTACAAAAAAATAAAAATTTTCATGAAACGAGATGAATTTTCAACTAAAAAAGATGAATTTTTAACAAAAACTAGAATAGTTTAATTTTAAGTTAGACCAATAAGCTTTTAAGCAAATGACACCAATTTTCAACGAAATAGCTAAATTTCGCACACAAAAAAAATTATTTTCAATTAGGAAACCTAATTTTCTAGAAAAAAAAAAGAATAATTTTTTTAAAATACATGAATTTTCAACCAAATATTTCAATTTTCAATGGAATTTTTCACCTCATGGTTGAATTGTCTACCTGATGGTTGAATTTTCAAACATAAAGGTTAATTTTATACCAAAAAAAGACAAATTTTCAGTAAAATAGATTGAAGAAAAGAAACGTTCGCACAAAAAATTTAAAAAAATATTTAATTCCAAAAATTAATTTTCAATTTAAAAAACCGGTTTTGAACCAATGAAATTAATTTTCTACCAAAAATATTAACTATTTACCAAAAGGGAATAATTTTTAACAAAATACATGAACTTCAAACCAAATATTTAAGTTATCAATGGTATTTTCAACCCAATAGTTGACTTTTTAGCGAAAAGGCACATACAGAATTTTCCAAACAAATAGTTAAATTTTTAACTAAAGAAGATTAATGTTTAGCCAATCAAGCATAAAATAGTTAAATTTTCAGTTAAAAAATTAATTTTCCATAAAGAAAAACTAACCAATAAGATTATTTTTCTACCAAAACAGACAAAGTTTCGACAAAATAAATAAATTTTCAACCAAATGGTTAAATTTTCAATTAAAGAATATAAATGCTCAACTAAACAAGAAATAGTTACATTTTTGTTTGAACAAATAATTAAAGCCTGTGTGCGGCAACTCGAGAAGCAATATTGTGTATCAAGTTTCCACACACCGATTTTAATTTGTGATTTTTTTGACAAATGCATAAATGCTAATAAATGTATAAATATCTACAAAGATGAAAACTGTGATCCAGATCTCAACGTGCACATCTGGGAGTGCATCATATGTGCACATGCACATCTGGGACTCTGCAAACTATACACGTCAGAATGAAGACGCGTCTAGTTTTACCACTAGCGTAAAGCTTACACAATTTTCCTTAACATTATAGATATATTATATTATTATATATTTACCAATACAACTGAGGATTACCGCCCAGGATAAGACCAGAGTATAGAAAACCGTCATCTTTTCGAATTTAAGAAAACACTGTTTAATGCAATAAGGAACCATTTGATTCACCATGTAACTAATTAATATTAGTGTGTTTCATCAGATCGTAAAGTGCGCAACATGGTTGTTATCTCCTCATTTTATAGCGTCAAGATTGTCGTCTTGAGGTATTGACATTCGATAAGAGTAAATGTTCATAAAATATTTTAAGTTTCAAGAAATGCTGATTTTTACACGACCAATTTTATATAGTGTCTGCTATAACTGATGAATCATCGTCATTATCAGCGCTAGCCAAGCCAGCCGATGAAATTTATTTCATGTTGAATACCCCCAGGAAATATTCTTGTGATTAGTAATCCTTCCCTAAAAAATAGGTCAGTCATGAAAGTCTCGAAAGCATTGGTGTCGCTTTCCAGCAATGGTGGTTGGATAATTTCAAAAACTCGAAGAAATTTAAGAATCTTAAATTAGATTAAAATCAAATTCAAAATCCCATTTAACGTCCAACATTCAAGTCAATGTATAAATTCCTGCAAATAAACCAAGAATCTTACGATAAAATTTGGACGAATACCACAAAATGCTCCTATTGCAATTCCTAAAAACAAAATAAAAATTTGTTTCTTTAGACAAAAATAAAAAAAGGAAAGAAAAATAAGAAGGCAGGAATTGCAATAGGAGCATTTTGTGGCGTTTGTCCAAATTTTATCGTAAGATTCTTGGTTTATTTTCAGATATTTATACATTAACTCGAAGAAAGGAATGTTGCCAAATTCCGACAGAATTCACATCTTAGTTTCATTTGCAGGGTTAAGAAGAATTTGACATTCAGGTACATGATAAATCTTAAGAAATGTAAGATTGATCAATTTCAAATTTGATTTAACCACAGCCAGGCATTACTTCAATTCAAATAATTAGTTTTGAAAACAAAAACTTATCCCGCAAGGTAAATTTTGTGTTGTTCTGAGCAAAATTTGACCTCTATTTTCACTTATTAATCCTGTAACATGAAAAGCTTATTCTTTAAACGAACACTTTAGACTGTGTTTCCATATGTTGTGAGATGAATATCTCTTAAAGAGATAAACAGAAAAGCCTGAGATTTACGTAGTTTTCAAACTAATCCTTTATCTAATTATCGTATAAATTTTGATTTTTTTTTCGTTTTGAGGAGAAAAATAATTCTGAATACAAAACAAAAATTTTTCATAACCATACAAGACAATTTTTCAAGGTCAGAGAGCTGGAAAATAAACATTTATGTATTTATAAATATAACTCTCCTAAGATTTTTGAGATGATTTCAAAACATTTTCAAAAATAATGAAAATAATGTTTGTAATTAGTAATGCTTCTGTAAAAAATAGGTCAGTCACGAAAATGTCGAAAGCATTGGTGTCGCTTTTTCTCAATGATGACTGAATAATTCAAAACACTCGAAGAAAGGAATGTTGGGTTGAGAAGAATTTCACATTTATGTACACAATATATCTAAAAAAAATGTGAGATTGATTAATTTCAAATTTTATTCAACCAAAGCGTGGCGTGATTTCAATATAAATAATTATTTCTGAGTACCAAAACCAAAATATCTCTTAGAGATATAAACAGAAAAATCTGAGATTTGCATAGTTTTCAAATCAATCCTTCATCTAATTATCGTAAACTTATGGGTTTGTTTTTTCGATTTGAGGAGAAAAATAATTCTGTAACCATCTTTCGCGAGGTCTTCTGATCTAAGAGAAAGAATTTCTCAATTGCCGGAACTTTCTTTGACTTATCAGGACAGTGGCAGATACTTCCCTGCGGATTAGCTGGGTCGATAGGGCATTTACAAAAAGCCACGTCGAAAAGTACATTAAACTTTTCAACCAATTTTTCAACGGCCCCTTTCAAACCGCTACTGTCTTTCCTAGACTTATTCTGGTATGACTTAAGGTGGTTCTGGTGTTCTTCATGAAAAGAAACAATTCTATCAGTGATTGTTTTTTGGCCCGCATGAGGTATTGTTACCTTTACATACAGAGTCAAAAACTGAGTCGCAGCAACCTTAGCTAAGTCCAGGAAAGGGGCTTCAGGAGAAAGTTCTTTCACATGCGTGTTATTGAACTTTTCGTCAAAACATGCCAGAAGGACATCCTTCAACGTCGGCAGTTGACACTCCGGTAACTCCGTGGAGTGCCAAGTATCGGGCAGGTAAAAGAAGACCGTGTGGGTGGCATTATGCTGGCCAGGAGCCACAAACTAAGGAAAATCTTAAACGAAGTCTAGAAGAAATAGACTAGTGTTTCGAGAATCCACGATGAAGCGAGGCAAGTAGGAACAAGTCAAAACAAGTCGAGATGAGACGCACGCGCCAGTCAAAACAACGAAGCTAGGATAGGAACGGGACGGCCGGTGGGTGACGCGCAGTAGCGGTAGGGGGGAGGGGATACATTCAGCAGAGAGGAAGGCGTTGGCGCAGGGGTTGGATGGGAGGTCTTTAACCCCCCCACCCCACCTCCGCCGCACTATTTCTTAGTCCTAACTCGTTGCGGCGCTTCCCTAGGTATATGCCGTATTTTCTACAATTCACTGAAATTGCAGATTTTCCACCATTTTTCTACCTGTTTTTAAGGGCTTAAATGAAAATCTCGGTTCGACCAATCGCTTTCATCATATGTCAAGACATATTTTATGACCCCTGGAGCCCAAATTTTACCATATCGAACTTCGAGTCGCAGTGCACAGCTACGAGCAAATTTACATGTTTTCATGAAAATTTCCAAACTTCAAAGGTACTGCGGGGATAGTAAATATCCGATCGGATTGAATCTTTATGGACTTTCATTTGGCATGGTTTTAGAACTAATTTATATTATTTTTGTTAACAGTAATACAAAAAATAATATTCAATAATATAATGTGTGATGCTGGGAGCATCGCTACAAAATGGAAGCGACAATGTAGGAATAGAAAAAAGCTGAGAAAAGCACTCCAGAATTAATTTTTGGTAAAAAAAAATAGTGAAACGATGTAAGTTTACTTAAATTTAGAAAATAATGGTATACAAGGTTGAAATTTGAATTTACAATAAAAG
Source organism: Andricus coriarius (assembly GCA_932066315.1). Classification (NCBI taxonomy): domain Eukaryota; kingdom Metazoa; phylum Arthropoda; class Insecta; order Hymenoptera; family Cynipidae; genus Andricus; species Andricus coriarius. The sequence goes on from CAKNWT010192660.1 coordinate 10,259, forward strand.
GGTTTAAACTGAAACCATGATTAACAAGTTAAGAAAACTATTACATTAACAAAGAAAGTCGATGGCCGACACGAAACTGATTTCTCCTGCGTCTTATGCACTCACCGTTCCGGCACGTGGAACGCCGGCCGGTGTAAGATAACTGCCTCCGTCTGTTGACAAGCGTCGAGCCTGTCATGGCCTGGTAGTTACTCTAATAATCTTTGAGACTTGGATTTTTATGTAGTAGATTACTCGACATCCCAATGGGCCCTGTGATAGAGAAGTGACCACGGATGCGTCAGAGTGACGAAAAACTTGGTGGTATTGAGGTAGTGCGGGTGTCATAGTGCGTGATGTGGGTAGTTAGAGTTGATGGCAGTGTTTTTCCCTGACGGATTTTTACAATAAAGTGAACTCTGCGATTTCCGAGATCGTTATAGGACGTCAGGTTGTCCTTACGTTATGACTCCAGGTACCTAATCTAAACTAATTATAGTGGCAGGTTGCATACAATTTAGCCGAGAAATTCTAACCTAAATATGTCGCTTTCTATCTGTTCTCCAAAAAATAAATGAGAAAATACAGTTCTCTCTCAGTCCTCATACCGCAGGTTATAATAAGCTCTTATCTCTAAATTTATATTCTAATTTGAGCTTGTTTTGGCCATGGGAATAATCACGGTCTAATCTTTAATCCTGAAAAGCTGGGGAAGGATCCATAATGGGTGGTTAGGCACCACGTTACATCAATAATATAATGTATGTATTATCTGATAATATTTACAATAAATTACTTTGAAATTCGTCCGAAATTACGATCAAATTAAATATTTTGTAAAAAATATATATAATTCTTTAGTCAAAAGCAGTATAAATAGAGAAAATAATAATTACAAGCGAATGCATATCTTCATTTTAATTTTAGTAACAAAAAACTCCAGTAATTTGGAGAAACACATGCAAGTATATATTTTATTATATAAACGCAAATTATATGGATAATTTGATTTAACACTGAAATCTCTAGTTCGACAATTTGTTACAACTTCTTATTTTCTTGTACACAAACTCGCTAGTAATGAGAAGAAAAATTCAGGCTCCGGACGCAAAAAGGAGATTGTAAATCAAATCAAATGCCAGTTGCAGTGAAAAAAGTAGAAATATTTGAATCAGATGAAAAAAACTTTTTTGTAAACAATTTAAGAACTAAAAGGATAAAACTTTTTCTATTTAGATAAAAAGATGCATAATTAAATTTTCAATACGAATGCGTATTTAAGAAATTAAAATCAGAAACTTTATTCTCAAGTACCCAGGGGCCACCCACTACAGCAAAATAATTTTATATCTCCTTTTTGCATCCGACGCCTTAATGATGAGAATGTAAAAACGTAAAAAGGAAATTTTTTTAAGTATCTAAAAAGAGCTGTTCGTATACATTTCTGAAGGGGAATTAAAATAAAGTAAAATAAAGAATGGAATTTCTACTTTATTCTGCAATATCTGAATAAGAAGTCCTGGACAGAGGTTCATAAATTAGTAACACACATTTTCCCGCCAAAATGGAATAGTTCTGTTTTCCGAGAATAAAATAAATTTTTCACTAGGAAAAGACGAATTTTCAACAAAATAGTTAAATTTCTACAAAAAGGGATGAATTTTTAAACTGAAGACCAATTGCCATCGATAGTGTTTAATCTTTAACCAAGAAGGATTGTTCATTCAAGAGAGAAAAATCATCTCAAACAAATTGCAAAATTTTCAGCCCAAAAAGTCGAATTTTCTACAAAATAGTTGAATTTTTAACTAATAGAAATTAATTTTTACCAAAATTTTTGATGTTTTTTGAAAAGCATTAAATTTTTAATCAAATAATTAAATTTTAACCCAAAACAATGATTACTTAGCAAAAAATAAAATACCAGACTTTATAACCGAATAGAATTAACTTCCAACGAAAAATAAATGAATACAATTATTTTAATTAATTAAATTTTAAGTTCGGAAATTTGATTTCTCACAAAAAAAAAAAACTTTCAACAGAATACATAAATTTTTAACCAAATAGTTGCATTTTCAATCAAAAAAGATAAGTTTTATTCAAAAAATTTATAATTAAATCAATTAATGTATAAGTATATTCTAAAAGAGAAACAATTTTTCAACAAATTAGTTCAATTTTAAAACAAAGAAAGCAAATTTTCAACTAAAATGATAGAACTTCAACTATTATTTTTATTTCTGGCGAAAGCGTTAAATTTGTAATCAAAAGGATCAATTTCGAACAAACAAGAGTAAATTTTCTATCAAAAAAGACTAATTTTTAAATAAAAAGATAAAGTTTTAATCAAAGATGGAATAGTTAAATTTCGCGTTCAAAAATTGATTTTCAACAACACAAAAATAACTGATTTCGAACAA
>CAKNWT010192672.1:0-11401 GCA_932066315.1 Andricus coriarius
AATTAAGCTTTTCCAAGTACCTTTCTCAATATTATTACCTGAATTGGGTTCAAAAATCTAGGCGGCGCTACAGTCGATTCATCTGGATACGTACATCATTTTTTCCATCCTTCTATCGTATACATTAAAAAGTAATGGAAAAAACGAAATAGTAGACGTAGCCGAGTAAATCGACTGCAATATGACTGCAGAGTTGCCTATATTTCCAATCTCAATATTTCTTGGCAAGCTTTATACAATTTTTCCAGCAAACTTCCCTGATTGTCCCTAATCTTGCCTCACAATATTGCCACAAGAGGTCCATGATATACCAACATACAAATATGTACTAAAAAAAATGTATTCATTTATTTCTTCTTGCAGAATTACGTTCACAGCACCAGGGTTACCCTAATATTGCTGCTTCGCCTGATACTCCTCGCCCTAGTTTTCGACCCGATTCTTCTCGCAGGCAACAGTCTTCCGTGAGACCTCTTTCCCCTGACAGGTCCGGGTCTCAACCAATTAGGACTGGGTCTCAAACATCTATGACCGAACGAACTAGGTCACCGTCTCCTTCTGCCAGATTTCCTCATTCTGCATTATTACCCGGTAAAATTGATTCACAATCATATGAATAATAGAGTGATGCAAATCAGGGAACGGTCGGTAAAGCAAATATTCTTACTTGTTTGTCAGATACTTGCGTATGTGATCGAAACCTAGCAGAATTTTAACGACTAAGAAATTATACCACATCTATCACTATTTCTAATGAAAAGATCTTCTACTTCTTTCTGCATATGTTTAATTGTAACTTTTTCAATGCCAAAATATCAAAAACCAACCGAAATATTATTTCATCTTAAGATATTTCTATTGCATACAAAAAAAACTGTCGTCGGTTATGCCCCCACATGCGGGGCAAGACCGTCGAAATGCAGCATGTTAGAATTAATCAAGTTATCAAACCCTTGCTTTATTCACATAATAAATTGATACGGAAATCATATAGACAATAACCCAGGACTTAAAATAAAGAAAAAAAGGATCAATCCCACTTGCTAACTTTTTACAGAGTAATGAATGCCAACCCGATAGTCTTGCCTCGGGCTACCTTACCGCCTTTTTAGTAAACGCTGCCCCTTAGAATATACCCTGATTAATACACTAACCGGGCAGATCAACAGCAAATAATGTCGGGAAAATTACATATCATACTGGTAAACAAAACAAGCATCGAAAAATAATACGAGTGTGTACTTAAAAAAAATTAATTCTCTATTTCTATTTGCAGAATTAGGCACAGAGTATGGCTATTACCCTAATGGCGGACGTATTCCTGAGTACGAAACTTTTTTGTCTCGCGGCAGACTTCACTCTCCTGTCAGGTCTCTTGCTCCTTTCAGGCCTCTTCCTTCTTCAGGGCCTCCTTCTGATGTACTAGAATTTATTCGGCTTATTCCCTGTACGAACCCGCGCCAGCAATTTGAATTTCGAAAATACTTTTTTCCTGCCAATGAATTAATTCTAATAAAATTAGGATATAATCAATATGAACATTTACCTGACCATGAACTTACTGTTCTATCTACATACCATGGTGAAATTTTTGCAATATTCGAAGACATGACTGGTATGCTTCGTGGAATATTTAATGTTAATAGAAGACGGGTAAAAATGAACATGGTAAGCAAAAAGGTTCGGACAATGAGACCAGAAGAAATAAATGAATGTCCAATTGACCACCAAATCAGAGCAGATAATTTTAAAATAGTGTACGCGTAAACCCAGATCCTTTACGTCCACATCATTAATTTATTTCAAAAAAATGTTAAACAAAAATATAATATTGCTTCTAATATCCGAAATCGAATAAAAAACTTACATGTAACTGGTAATTTTATTAAAAATTCAATATATTATGATTTTTAAGGGTTCAGCCGTCTCTCAGTTCTCCTGTCATTTTTTTTGTAAACTGATTAAAAAAAGCTTCTTATTTATTTTTTTGTAATAATAACAGAAAAAAAATTATGAAAATACAATTATAGGGAAAAAATAATAGAAATGTTAATATATATAGAACGATCATTTTAGGAAAATCTCGATTTGGAAGGTCTTCTTACATTACAACTAATATGGCACTATTATATTCTATACTACTAGAGGGCTACAATCCCTGCATGTGGCATGTGGAGTAATGGAATAATAATCCATTTACTAAAATATTGTACTATCTTTTCCAAAAACATACATACAAATTGGGTCTCTATATTCGGCTAGGTACAAAATTGTACTGTCTTTTCTAAAAACATCGTCGATTTCTGAGACTTTAAAATAAATTGTTTGTAAAACGTCATAATTTGTGCATATTCTAATAATGACGAAATAAACAAATGCAAATATAAGAGTGACTTATCTATTTATTTATTAACGCTTATATTTTAAACATCTAAAAAGGGTAATATAAATAAAGTGCTATGGTAAATATGTATAATAAAATATATTTTCAAATTTTCGATTAATGCTGTAGTTGAATTTTTTAATCATGGTTTAATTCTTCGGTCAAAATTCAATAATTTACTCCGATACACATTTTAGACAGTAACAGAACTGAAAATGATTTGCATTTCTAGTTTTGATTTAAAAAATCTTATTCATTACAATTTTAAACAATAAAAAATCAAATTTATTGGTCTTCTCATCACGATTTATAACAAATATCACATTTTCAGCCTTTAACATTATAGAAAACATAATCTTATATTTAGTATTACAATATATCGATGGGTTCTACGAATATTAGGCTATTGTTCCGTTACCGTTAAGAAAGCGACTATCATCGCATTACGAATAAGGACTAGTCTATCGCTCCGCTACGGATAAGAACTAGTCTAAACTCATTTAGCTAAGTTTTCAGGAGGAAGAAATGAAATTTTGTATTCGTAAATCAAATCAGGAACTAAAAATAAAGGAACAAGCTTTGAAAGTAATAATATTTATAGCATGATTTGAATCAATAATTCAAAATAAATCTCTCGATCGTAGCGATGACAAAAATGTTTAGTTTTCAGTTCTTCAGTCTGTGCTGTGTGTCATTTTTGTGCTATTTTCAGAAATAAATTATTGAAAAATTAAGGATATTGTTCCGAAGATGCTCATTGATACGAATATTAATTAATTATCTTTTTGATTACAGTTTTCTGTCTTATGTCAAATGTCTAGATAAAATTTCAAACATAACTTATAAGTCATGTCATTATGGAAAATGCATTTTAGGAACTTTTAGCTATATATGTACTAATAAGACAATATTACGATATTTTCACAATTAATTTCGATTGAGTGAATTAGGTAATAGTATTTGTAATCATCCTGAATTATTTGATAAATTTGCATTTGAAATGCTATTGTATGGACGATAGCCTATTATTCGTCGGAACGTTTCCTACGAATTCAAAACTCCAGCATTTTGTCTTACAGTTTGTAACGTAATTTAAGATCCTATAACTTTAAAAACAAGAAATTTGTAAAGATTTTTATTTCCTTTAACACTTCTACGTGTTTACTAAATTTCTTAAAAAATGAAGTTAGACTAATTCTTATCCGTAGCGGAACGATAGACTAATGCTTATTCGTAATGGGATGATAGTCGCTTTCTTAACGGTAACGGAACAATAGCCTAAAATTCGTAGAACCCATCGATATTGAGTATTTCGCAGTTTTCCCAGTAATCAAATTTTTCTGTAAAATCGGTCTATGTTCAAGTGGCCTCAACCGCAGCTGAGATAGCGTGCACCGTTTAAATGCCTAAAAAGAATAAAAATGTCTCTATCAAAAATAATTTGTCTGGATCCTGTGACATCGTGCCCAGAAGAGAGATCACCTATAAAATGTCTGGAGCCTGTAGCAGCGTACCCAGAAAAACAAAAATAGGAAAGTCCTGAACCTGTTACAAAGTACCCAGTAAAATAACTAGTAAAATAACGAGCGTGGAGCCTCTACAGCGTACCCAGAAGAACTAGTAGTACCAAATTTTGGAGCATGTACAGCGTACAGGCAAGGTGCCACTTAGAGAGATGATCCGGTTGTAGACTTCATTTGCCTTCAGTCCACCTTCTGCCTCGTTCCGCTTCTCGCCTGCCTACTTACACCCTCTCCAATTACTGTTGATAGCGGGAGAGACGATCTTGCCATATTATTGCTGATTGTGACCGTTTCAACTGCCCACTTTTTGAAAAGGAACCTCATCATAGGTGACTTTTTCAAAACTTCTCATGAAATTCAACACAATTGGTACTTTGACTCTCGTATCCTAAGCGCGATTCCTCAATGGTTTCTCATTAGTCTTTCTGTATTCTTTCATCGCCCTGTCGAGGGCATTTAGTTTTATTTTTGTCCGTCAATTTTGTACTACTTCTTTTAATCTGTCGAAGTTGTTGCTGGTTCGAAAGGCCGGGTTTATGTTTTTGTAAACCCAGGGTGGGACTGCGAATCTCATATTATCTGGTGTTTTGCATTCTGGTTCAAAATATGAAAAGGAAATAATTCCAAAGATACTGTCGATTTCAGATCTGGGTCGACTTTTAATAATATATTCGAAGTTGTTCTCACTGGAGTTTTGTTAAATAACAGGCTTCTTTCTTTTTCATCTTCGGTCCCCATTGACTTTCTTTGAAGAAATTTCGCAAATTGCTGAAAATCTTTCCCCTCTTGTGTTACCTCTGAGATTTTCTTGCCTTCCTAATCCCTTTGGTTTTCGTAACACCAGTATGTTTTCCGATATTATCCACGTCTTGAATATTTGCAAACTGATTCGTATTCTTTTCCTTGCCTTGAATTTCGTAAGTTGAAAATACAGAAACCGCAGATGAAGTTGACATAATTTTAAAATCAGGTGACAGCAAATTCACACTCGTCAAAATAGCCTTCTTTACGCCCTTGATACACACCATACTTTTTGTCCCCCTCCTTGGAAACAAGCATGTGAAGCAGATAAAGGATGTTTTGTGTACTTCATAATTTTAGCTTATAGGTGAAAGGAAGAAATAGCGTACTTTGCAGAAGGGAGACTGTCGGGTCTAGCAATACAATTTTTTCAAAGATAAAGATCAATTCCTCCATATTCTCACTTGCGGGGGACAGTGTATGTCTAGCGGGTGTAAAGTTGTATGTAGCGGGCGTAAACTTTCATGTGTAGCGGGCGTAAAGTTTTTGTTGGCCCGGCGACGGAGTGCGCATGAGCAAACGTCACTGGGCTGCAAGCCGCCACTTTACGCCTGCTTTGCGTGCGTGCAATGGCGCGTTTTCAAGGGCGGTCGGACAAAAAAACTTTTTTTATCTCGTTCAGTCTTTTTGGGAAAACGTGTACCTTTCTTTTCATTTTTATGTGAAATGGATCGTATTAATGGATCGTATTAATACAATTAATGATGAACCCGTTAAAAAGTCCAATTATAGAATGCCACAGGTTCATAAAGATGTAATGAGTAAAGAAACTAATGAATTAATAAGGGTAGAATTCATGAGTCAGAATCAGCTTTTAATTCGCCGCTTTAAGTACTCCCTAAAAAACCTGATCCACAGGGAAACAAAAGATGGCGAATGGTCATCGCTTATAAAGCCCTTAACGAGAGGACTGTCGGTAATGCTTATCCCCTCCCTAATATCACAGATATTTTGGATCTGCTGGGTGGTGCCAAGTATTTTACTATACTTGACCTTGCCTCCGGCTTTCACCAAATTGAAATTGATTCTGTTGACCGGCACAAAACAGCATTTTCAACCCCTTTTGGGCATTTTGAATTTTCTCGCATGCCCTTTGGATTGAAGAATGCGCGGGCAACATTTCAACAACTTATGGACAGGGTTTTAACTGGATTGCAAGGGTTGTAACTATTCGTCTATGTGGATGATATAGTAATATATGCTAAATCACTTCAGGAACACAATCAAAAGTTGGAAAAATTGCTGGGTAGATTGAAAACTGCCGGTCTGATCTTACAACCCGAAAAATGCCAGTTCTTGTGTAAGGGAATTGGTTACATGGGTCACGTAATATCACAGGAGGGTGTTAAACCAGACCCGAAAAAGACCGAAGCGGTCAAGTTGTTTTCCTCGTCCTAACGGAAAGAAAAATATGAAGCAATTTTTGTGTTTGGCTGGGTATTATAGACGAATTATACCCGATTTCGCTGCGATAGCTAAACATCTTAATACTCTTTTGAAAAAGGATGTTCCTTTTGAATGGAATGATGAGGCTGAAGGAGCTTTTAAAAAATTAAAGGACATTCTTGTCTCGCGTCCTTTATTACAATACCCTGATTTTTCAAAGCCCTTCATTATTACTACTGATGCTTTCGACTATGCAGTGGGCGCGGTGCTCAGTCAGGGTGAAATCGGTAAAGATTTACCTATTGCCTATACGTCGAGTACTTTAAAGAAAGCGGAATTAAATTATACGGTGACCGAGAAGGAATTGTTGGCTATAATAACAGCAGTCAAACAATTAAGACCTTACGTTCATGGACAAAAGTTCATACTCGTTACCGATCACCGCACTTTACTGTGGCTTACCCAGTTAAAAGACCCTACCATGGGAGCCCGTCTAGCTCGATGGAAAATGGAATTACAAGAGTATGATTATACTATTGTTTATAAACCAGGTCGAGCTGATTCCAACGCTGATGCTTTGTCACGTAACCCAATAATAAATAAAGAGCGAAAGGAACCGGTTAACGAGATTGGAGCCGTAACTTTAAAAATAAACTCAGAAAAAATATATTGCGATAGTCCCGATGATAATATGTATTATCACGAATACCCTATAGAAAGAGTTTTCATTTCTGAAAAGAGAGAATCGCTCGATGATGAGGATTCTATTGAGTACATTAAAATGAATGACGACAGTGACATGAAAAGTTCTCATTCTCCGACCGAGCCCAGTAATGACATGTCCCAACCCAACAAAGAGAGCGGGTAGTCGGAAAAGCGTGTTACACCTATAGTTATCCCACCTGGGACGCTGGGAGAAGGGATGTTTGGGAGCAGCGCGTTTCCGACCAGCACTGCTCCTCCTTTGATTTATGAAAGGGACAATACAGGGCGCACGGCGCCGGGTTCAGAGAGGTCTGAAGAAAGTCGAATTCGCAAAAGAAACTGGGCCGGTATACAAATTAAGCGAGGGCCGGAAAGTAGTTGCCTGGCAAGCAACGAGCGAGCGCTGGAAGGTGGTTGCCTAGCAAGCAACGGAGAGCCGGGAAGTAGTTGCCTGGCAAGCAACAAGCGAGGGCCGGAAAGTAGTTGCCTGGCAAGCAACAAGCGAGGAATGAATACAGGTAGCCTGATCAGCAGCTTAGGAGAATCAGGCGAAACCAATGACACTGTAGTACCTAAGAAGAAAATATCAAATTAATGGGTGTTTGGGGTAATGTAACTGATGAGAACAATTATGATAGCGATTTAAGTGATACTGGGGAGAATGAAGTTTCTCAGATTTTGTCGGCAGGAACTAATACGACAAAAACCATACTTACCCCATTGTTTCAATGTAGTCGAGATAAATAATATATGAGGGATGACCATTTGGTACATTTCGTGCCTATGGACGAGATCCTCACGACCCCCGCCGGAAGAGAGTTAATGAACACTTCCATTGTTCTATTATCCGACCTGAAAGATCTAACAGCTAAATTAGGTTATGTAACTTCAGTAATGTACGCACATAATTTTTTTTCAAATTTGTACATAAAGGAAACTTTTGATGCTAAACGTTATGCAAAAAAAAAAGAGTTAGCAGTAATGACTTTAAAGAAAGCATTAGAAACTTCAAAAATTAAATCTTTTAGTATATCACGAGAAGGAAATTGTTTTCATAAAATGCCTTGGTCGGTGATTAAGGGCATTTTTCGCAATCATTTTGGTAAAGAGGATTTTGAGCTAACTGTCTGTACTGGGGAAGTCGAGGAGCCCGTACCGGAAAAGTGCAGTGAGATAATTCGTGAATGCCACGATTCAACTGCCGCTGGTCATAAGGGCGAATTTAAAACGTATATGCGAATTCGAGAGAAATATTATTGGAAAGGAATGCGTGATGAAATTAGATAGTATGTGCGGTCATGCGAGTCCTATCAAAAGAAGAAATGAACTCGCGTAAAAAAAAGACAACCTATGTGTATTACTGATACACCTATCCGAAGTTTTCAAACGGTACAAATTGATATTGTGGGACCACTTCCGGTAACTGACTCAGGAAATAAATGCATGCTTACATGGCAAGACTATTTCAGCAAATACTTGGGTGCAATGCCCTTGTCTGTAACGGATGCCCCACATGTTGCAGTAGCCCTTGCAGAAAATTTAATTTGTACCTTCGTATGTCCTGAGATCATAAAAACTGATCAAGGCTCAAATTTTATGAGTCAAATTATGGACAGTTTCGCAAAAATATTCAAAATTGAAAGATATCGCTCCAGTGCCTATCACCCACAGTCACTGGGTTCCCTTGAATGAATTCATCATACTTTCGTTTAATATTTACGGCATTATTGCGAAAAAACTAATTGGAATGAGTGGTTACCGTTTGCATTATTTTCTTTTAATACATCGGTACACGAATCTACCGAAAAAACCCCACATGAGATTGTGTTTGGCAGAAAAGTTCGTTTTCCCTCTGCTTTCTCCGATGAAGAAGTTTCGTTAACTTTTGTTCAATACGTCGATAATTTATTGAACCATATAGTAGAAAAGGAATCATTGGTCTCTGCGTGTTAAGAAGCGACTAAACAACGTTGCAAAAAATATTATGATAGGAAATTGAACGATCAAAAATTCGAACCCGGTCAATATGTTTATTTACTTATTCCAGCTAGAGAAAATAAATTACACGACTATTATGAAGGCCCGTACAAAATCCTGCTAGTTATAAATGAAATAAATTTAAAATTACAATTAGGACTAAAAGGATATAAAGTGGTCCACATGAACCGAGTAAAGCATGCGTTCCTACGTTATATTTAATCAAAAATCTAAAAGGATTTACCCTACAAATAGCCAGAATAATTCTTAAATGAGAGTAAGGATAGTCACGCGGAAGTAGAGCACGTGTTGAGGTAGATCGGGCGACCACGTGCTCTTCTATACAAACACGGGTCTCGCGCGAGTTCAAAGACCCAGAGCACGTGCGTTGAGGCGCGCGAAGGGTGGAAGTAAATGTAGAAATGTACGTAGAGAAGGGGGATCCTGGGCCACTGTACTGGACCCATCGATCGCAGAACGACGATTTGAATAAGGCAGAAAGATCCTTCCTTCGGTCGCGACCGGTTTAACTTGTATTTGCTCATGTAAAATTAAAGCTTTGAACTTAGAATCATTTTCGGATTGAAGGATTTGACTATGTAACTTCGTATTCAATATTTGCATTAATTAAATCAAAATTTAACTTTGATCTCGTTGTTCGTTCATTTTTCCCGAAATTTCAAACCAAATAAAAGTACATTAAATATCAAAAATGGAATTAGCATTCTTTACGCACAGGAAAGTTGAGGTTCCAACCTCTTCAAGTGACGGGACTGGAGTGAAGGATTCATCGCTGGTAATAGCAGTGTCCATCGAAAATCAAAATTTAAACTTTGGCGCGCTTTCGAGGAAGAGCGTGTCACACTATCGCAAATACCGACCGAACTGTCAATTGAAGTTGACATTTAGTTAGAATTTTTTTTGCATCTTTTATACTGAAATGATGTACATAAACGTACTTTACTGTCGGTTCTTCCATTCCTCAAAGTTTGAAGCCGATGTTTTACTTGTAAAGAAAGTTCTTAGGTTCAAAAAATTACAAAAAAACCACCCAGTTATAATTTCGCCGAAAATAATTTTTTCCGAAATTCCTTCTCTAATAAAGTACGTAAACATAGCTTATTGTCTTCTCATACGTATTCTAAAGTTTCAGCCCGTTATTTTATTTACGAAAAAGGTTCTTAGGTTCAGAAAAAAATTTGGAAATTTGAGAAAGTGAGGTCGGTAAAGTAGGTATTTATGTGTGTCACATGCCCTCTCTCTTTCTTATTAATTTTAAAACCCATAATCAATTTATTTAATAATAATTTAATTATTATATCTTCATAATCATAAAATCATCAATAATTTATATTCAAACAGCTCGCGCTATTTAAACGTCCAGGAGGTGCTGCCTCTAGTAGGCGAAGTAGACATTCAAGAACAATCGCAGATTGTTACACTTCCCTCCTTAACGAAAAGTCGCGCCATAGCACGGCTTTTATTAAATTGTTATTATTTGCATTTCAATCAATTGACAGGCTTTACATATCAATGGTTTGTATTGTTAATAATACAAAAATACTCAGGTTATTTTTAAATTTTCGCGGGCATTGTTGTTACGCTGGGCAACTATGTGAGCCATCGCCTAGCCCAGCTAATGATCGACGAATTCTCTGACACGCGATTGGTGGATAGTTTTAGTGAAAAGGTGGTCAGCGGTAGGTATGCAAACCAACGAAACTCGATTTAATCGAAATGTCATTTCAACGAAAAAGGTATAGTTTGTGCACAGTGGTAAAATGTGTTCGAAAGATGGCCGTGCGTGTATTATAAATTCAGATAATGATGCCAGAAATGTCCAATTGGCGTCGTGACATGCATAATCTGTTTGTTGCCGCATAAAGTTTAAAAATACAAATGAATAATATTAAATAGGAAAAAGTAAATGGTTTACAGTGAAATTTTTCACATAACAGAAGTTTAAAAATAAATTGTTGATCATTGAAATAGAAGTGAAGTGAAAGTTTCAGTTGCTTCTGTAAATAGTGAAGAAATGGAGGAATAAATATGTGTTTGTGTTTAAACAGCATGAACATTAATAATGTTGTAAGTAGAAATGTTCATTTGTTTCCTCAAAATAGTCGTAAAATGATTGTTCCACATAATTCAAAGTGTTGCGGGTGACAGCTGGTGAGGTTATGTGTGCACATACAAGTTGACAGTCTGCTCATTGTTTTGGAGTTTATTTCTCAGAAGGAGAGTGAATAAATAAAAAAGCATATTATAATATACTTCAGTTTAAAATCACTGAAAATCAGTTGAAGAATACATTGTTTATTTATGAAAATTAAGCGAAGTGAACGTTTTAATTGACTGCATTTGACGATTCTGCATCTGTGCATTGTGAAGAAATTGTTTGAGAAATATGTGTTAATGTTTGAATTGCATGAACATTATTAATTTTTGAAGAAGAAATTTACATTTTTTCCTTAAAATGTTCGGAAAATAATTTTTCTTTATAAATACAAGTGCTGAGGGTGACAGTCGACAGATCGTGAGGTTATGAAAGTACATAAAAGTTGACAAGGCGCTCATTGTTTTGGACTTTATTTTTCAGAAGGAGAGCGAATAAATATTTTAGATT
>CAKNWT010192893.1:0-12676 GCA_932066315.1 Andricus coriarius
AATTTTTTTGTTATATTGAAAAATTGCAATCAAAATTTTTACTAGATATGAAATATATTTCTAAACTATCCTCATAATAAAATTTTATTCAATCAAAATTCAAAAAGTAAGAGCATTTTCAAATTTGGAAACAAAATGTTCCGTTTCATGTTGTTTACATGGTTTTATTTTTTAAAAGCAATCGTCTGTATAACCTAACTGTTGAGCGCAAAGCGCGAGTATGGCAATGAGAATGTAATCGTCAAGGCCGTAGGTGCTTTGAGAACCCTCTTCAAAGTCAAATTGAAAAAAATATGTTTACTTTTACTTTATGATTGTAGTCTATGAGGGGTTTGAATCACAGGTTTTGATTTGCGCGCTCAAACTGGGTGCATTTTCAGGACAGCTGAAAATACAAATTAGTGCAAAGTAAGGAGAAAATATTAAAGTCATCATGGAAAATAAAAATTTTACATTATTTTGTAATATCTGAATAAGCAGTGCCAGATCCAGTTAGAGAAATAAATATAATATACATTAGATATAATAGTGTTGAACATAATGTAGAAAAGTTCACATTTTGGACAAAATCGAGTGCGAAGCACGAGATACGTGATAAGAATGTATTCGTTAAAGCCGAAACAGGTTCAAAGACCGAGCGCGTAGCGCGAGGTAAATATATCATCGAGCGCGAAGCGCGAGATGAATGTATTCTCGAGCGCGAATCGCGAGAACCAACAGTCGCGCGTCCTAGGCGCGCTCAAACTTGCGAGCCGCGCGCGTAGCGCGCAATGAGAATGTGCCCGCGCGGCGGGCATATTTTTTTTCTGTAGAATACTAACGTGTAGGTGAAAATATTCTATCTTTTCCCGTTTTTCAGAAAACCCGATTTAAAATGTCAAGAAATTTTTTGTTTTTGTTTTTCTCAAACCTTGTATCAAACAAACCGGAACTGCTAAAGGGTTTTAATAGGGCTAAAATTAAAGCCTGATGCATGTAGTGACATTATATTTTCAAAAATAACTTTATGTTTTTTTGCATATTTTCACTTGTGTTTCGGACTGTAAGGAATTTATGAGTTTTCGTACAGAGAATTACTATCAAATGATATTTATTTTAAGAAAAAAAGCACTTTGGTTATACCGCTTTGGAATACATAACTCTGATTAGGAACACTACAGATTGAATATAATTTAGAATAAAATTGATTGACAAGAAAATAGAGAGGTCAAAGTTCATCTACTCGGAAGTAGATCTTGATCAATATCCGTTCTGCTCGATACTGATTTAATCAAGCTGGTTGCTAAGCAGGAGACTTCGGCTACGTTGTCGTCCACCCAAGTCTTTCATTTTAGTTATCAGGGTTATAACCTGGCAGCCTAGAAAACTGGCAAAACTGGCCACCGAGATCAAGATACATACATATAATTAATTTCAAAGCGTCCGACATATTCTCCCCCTCGTATTTCCTGATCGGAAGGAATACCCTTATTGTTGAAGGACGCACAATTTCGCCACTGATCTTCTATATGTCCCGGTCGCGGTTTTCACACAACTACGCGCACTCTTTTATCTTTTCCCGGGTACACTGCTACCACTCGTCCACGTGGCCATTGGTTTCTCGGCGAGTTTTTATCCTAAATAAGAACTAAAGTTCCCACTTCCATCTTAAAATCTTCGCTCTGCCATTTGGTCCGTTTGTTGATCGCTGGTAAATATTCTTTCACCCAACGCCGCCAAAATTTATCGGAAAAGTGTTGAGAGATACGTCATTGTCGACGTAGGTTTTTTCCGTTGCAAAAATCGCCGAGAGGACCATGAGATTCTTGATTTTCTCCAGGTATCAAGATTAAGAAATAATGTAATGATAGACTCGTCAGATTTTCAGACACGCGCGTCAATGGGTGGCTATTAACCGAATGTTTTGCTTCGGCGAACAAAGTTTGAAGCACTTCTGCACGTGGTGCTTGTTCTCGCAAGGTCGATTCTAAAGCTGTTTTGACAGATTTCACCAGGCGTTCGCAGCATTCACGCTTGTGCTGAATAGCTGGAGGAATAAAATTCCATTGTATTTAGAATTTTGGAGTCTGTCGTAGAATCTCGATTTTATCGAGCTTCTTAGACGGCCTTTTTTAATTCTTCAGATGCTCTTCTTAAATTTGTTCTGTTTTTCCGGGTAAATTCGTCGGGGATGTCCTCTTCTAGCCATCATTCGACGGAGAGCCATGGTGAGTCAGTGAAGGGTCGAACGCGATTTTGGACCCGCGGAGCTGGTAAGGGTGCCATCCTCGGCACTGCAGGAATCGATCTTCGGTGCTGGCAGAGAAGACAGCTGCGCCATGCTTTTTTTACCACTGTCCGGATTCGTTGTATGTGCACCTTTTGTTGTGGGTCGTTAACTACCCTTTCTCTTCCATGGTGTCCTGCCTGGCAATGGTAATGCATCACTAAAAGTTTTGTTACTGTCTTATATATTCTGTCTTATAGTTATTCTTTAATTTTGTCCATTCGTCGGTGTATGATTCCTTTTGTGCTTGGGTCAAAATGTCGAGCTCTGCTCGTTGAACTTGTTCTGCTGTCAACTCCCAGACTCCTTCATTCATCTCTAATTTTGAACTTTCTTGGACCATATGTTACGCAAACGTCTGACCCAGGCTTGCGTACGGACTAACGGAAGCCATGAAGAAAATCTCGTCGCGTCTATGAGAGCCTCTTGCGTGGCGATCAAGGTGCCACAAAACTCTTTTTTGATCTCAAGAGTTGTTTGATCCGGTGATTGTACATCGTTGACCTTCTGTGTAGGCCATTCTGTTTCAGGTTGGATGAAGAACTCCGGTCCTTTAAACCAACGATCTTTTTCAACTCCTTCCTTGTGTGGAGTACCTCGAGTGGCATCATCCGCCACATTCTCCTTTGTTGTCACCCATCGCCAGTCAGACACTGCCGTATTGTCCAAAATCTCAGCTATTCGGTGCACAACAAAAGGTAAGTATTTCCCGGCGTCTGATTTCAGCCAACAAAGTACCGTCCTTACATCCGTCCAAAGTACCTTCTTGTCAATCCGAAAAGTGTGTTGACTACTTACGAACTGTGATAATTAGCATTCCATTACTGCTGTTTGAAGTTCAAGGCATGGAATGGTCAATATTTTCAGTGGATCCACCCTACTTTTGGCTATGACTAGTAACACCTTAATACCTCTAGTACCTTGGATTTGGAAATAGGCACAAGCAGCGAACGCCTGTTCACTGGCGTCACAGAATACGTCGAGTTGGATTTCCTGTAGCTCACCGATTTTCAGTACGTAACAACGTGGGATTCTCAAGGTCTTCGCTCGCTGCAAGTCTTCGAGCCAGGTGGTCCATCTTCCGAGAAGTTCATCAGGCATTCGTTCATCCCAGTCAGTACCACGTCGCCAAATTTCCTGCATAAGTAATTTTGCTTTCAGCATCAGGACTTTGAGCAAACCTAGAGGATCGAACACCGACATGACTAGTCGCAGCTCTTCTCTATTTGTTAGAGTTTTATCGCTGCTTACTAAACTTTCATTCACTTTTGGAAAATCTGTTTTGAAAGTAAAGCAAACACTGTCGGGTGCCCAAATCACACCACGGACTTTTTCTAAATTTTCTTCGTTAAAATTCAATCCACTTCCAGATGGTGCAATAGCACCTTGTGGCAACGTTTGTAATAATTCTGTAGAATTAGTCATCCAGTTGCGAACCTCGAATCCACCTTGTAGATGAATGAAAGCTACGTCATGAGCTTTCTTGATCACTTCTTTCGCTGTGTTTACGCTGTCCAAATAATCGTCCATGTAGTGTCTCTCTGTAATGGCTCTGGATGCATCTGGGTAGGCTTCTTGAAATTCTTTAATATTTATGTTTCTTATCTCGTGGGCGATATAAGGAGAACAGATGTCTCCAAATATCATTGACTGCATTCGCAGTACAATTAGTTTACCAGTTTTCTCATCTCGTTGTAAATAGCGTTGACTGTCCTGATCTTCTCGAATTCTGACCTGGGGAAACATTTCTTTCAAATCTCCGTAAATTGCTATTAATCCTTGTCGAAACGCAAGCAGCACTCCCACTAGAGAATTCAGAAGATCTGGACCTTTCAACAGCCGGTTGTTCAGAGAAACTCCATGACTCCTCGCCGCTGCGTCGAACACCAAACGAGGCTTGGTTGGTTTGTGTGGGTGAATCACCGCGAAGTGGAGAACGTACCAAGTTCTCGGACCTGTGTGACCTGCCTCCTCTAACGTCAACCATACACCTTCTCGTAGTCAATGAGTTTCTCTAGATACATTTTTCCAAACTCAGGATCTTTCGCTCATTTCCTTTCAATCTGTTTTTTCAATTATTGCCTTTGCTCTCTTTTCTTCTGAATATCAAAGTTTCTCTTGAGTGAAGGAGACTCCAAAGGTTCGGTCGTCCAAAAATCCTTCAAAATGTCGTGAAGATCCACGTCGTCCCGTTTTCGGTGAAAGAATAACGTAAAATGTCTCTCCACTGTTGCGATTCATATTTTCCGTGTATCGTCCAACGCAGTTCTGTGAAGGACACGACTGGGTCTCCTGGCTTCCCTGCGATGGTCTGCATAACTCTTATTAGATGTTCTTGATTCATTCCAATCAAAACTCGAGGTTGTGCATGACTCAAATCGGCTATATCAATATTTTTCAAGTGAGACAATTTCTCAGAATTAAAAGGCTCGTTGGGTCCATGTGATTCCAATTCGATAGCTGCCTGCTCTTCAAGTAGAGTCATAGTTATCCCCATCCCTACAATAATATTACTCACCCAAAAAAACCACCCCTAGTACATTTGAGGAACCCAGTCTCAGTTACCTTCAACTAAAGCAGGCGAAAAATATCAAATTAAAAATAGTTAACCCTGACACCTTTTCAAGACTCTAACAGATATAGCCATTCCTAGAGTAATATTATTGAGCTTCAAAAAACCACCCCTAGAACATTTAACGAATCCCGTCTCAGTTGCCTTCGACTAAAGCATCCAAAAAAATTTTTTAATTAAAAATAGACAATTCAGACACCCTTCCAAGAGTCTAGCAGATATCTTTATCCCTACAATAATATAATACAGCCTTGAAAAAACACCCCTGGTACATTTAACAAACCCAGTATCAGATACATCTAACTAAAGCAGGCACAAAAATCTCAAATTAGAAATAGTCATCCCAGACACCTTTCCAAGATATCTTTCCAGACACGTTTCCAATATTGCTATCCCTACAATAATATTACACAGCCTAAAAAAGCGCCCCTAGTACATTTAACAAACCCCTTCTGAGCTGCCTTCAACTAAAACGAGGAAAAAATTTGAAATGAAAAATAGTCATTCCAGGCACCTTGCCAAGACTTAAGTTGATTCTTCACTGTAACTTTTAGGGGAAGGGACAATTGTGCACGGAGCAACTGTGACGAGCCCATCTGTGCACGTTGGTGGTCACTGGTACAACTGTGCATGTTGTTGGCCACAGGCACAACAGTACACCGGCCATCTGTGCACGTCTTCATTTCAAAGTGCACAGTTGGGAGCGTCCCATCTGTGCACGTGAACTGATGCAAGGGTACCATCTGTGCACGTCGAAATTTTAACGTACACAGGTAGGAGCCTCCCATCTGTGCACGTTAACCGTTGCTAGGGTACCATCTGTGCACGTCGAAATTTCGACGTGCACAGTTGGAAGTGTCCCAACAGTGCACGTCTCAAATAATACGATTATATTTTAAAGTTGCAAGTTCACGTGCACAAATGGGATACTCCCAACTGTGCACGTAGAAATTTGCTCTCATAACATTACAAAAATCTACTTTTAAGATTTTAAATATATATATAGATTGAATGGATGTTTTAGAAACACACATAAAAGTGATATAGATACTGTAAATTCAGTTCTCCCCTTATCTTATGGTCTGATTGAGGCACACAAAGTTGATTATCCATTAAGACCTGTAATATCAACAATAGGTTCTCCGACAAGAAAATGAGAAGAATTACTTAGTAACATAAGTAAACAATCCATTACAATTTCAAAAAATACAGTAAAAATAGTACAGTTTTTCTTGTACACATTAAAGGAATTACAATTCCTCATGATTACATCCTAGCTTCTTTTGATGTAAAACTGCTATGTTCCCAAACATTCCTTTAGATAAAGTGAAAGAATCGATTGAAAAAAGATGGGAATGCATAAAGCACAGACACAGACACGGTACAAGGGCGTAAGTATGAAAATGAGAAAGAATGTTACAGGAGAGAGAAAAAGTTGTTTAACTTTTGCCCATTTAATTGAGATCAAAAATTAAATGATAGTCTTGAAGTACTACCAGGGTACAACCAATGATAGAAAAAAGTATTAAAAAAAGCACCCGTTTTAGAGAAAATCGTTGTCAAAGTAGCGATGTTTCCCAAAAAACGCCGCGCTTGACACTGAAAAATCTGCATAACTTTTGCAAATTTGAATTTTTTGTTTGGACTAAAAAATCATTTTGAGCGATTGTTTTCTCCTATTGATTCGTAAAAAGATCGCCTGAAAAAAAGCAACCACCTCTGAGAAATCCTTATCATAGGAACGAAGGGTCCCAAAAAATGCCAGAGTTGACATCTAAAAAACTGCATAACTTTTTTTTTTAATTTAAAAGAAAAATCATAAAATGATCTCGAAGTGTTATTTGGCTCTGTTGAATCGTAAAAGAATTTGTTGAATATAAGCAACCGTTTACGAGAAAGTCCTTTTTAAAGGAACTATTTGCCTCATCTACAATGTGTATACGATATTTTGAAACCTGTATAAGTTTTGTGTAGTTCTTCAAAAAAGAAAAGCAAACAAGTACTTTCGAGTCCAATCTGAGCTCTGCTATACTATTAAAAGAACACTTGAAAAAAATGCACCTTTTACGAAATAACCCATATGCAATTTCTGCGTGCCCCCAAAAAAGACGGACCTGTGAGACAAAATAATGTATAAGTTTTAACATTTTTTATTTATAAAAAAATTTAATTGAGTACAAACCCCATGAATAAACAACCAGCACCTGATAATTGGTTGAACATTATTTTTTGCAAATGCAAATCAGGTTGTGGAGGAAATTGTGGATGCAGGAAAAGTGGACTTTTCTGTACACAAGCCTGTTCCGAATACAACGGCATAAATTGTCCAATTGTTCACCAGCAACAGTTTTTGGTGACAATGAACTGGAAGATGAAGAAATTATTACAAATATGTAAAAATGCAACAGAGATTACGTATCAATAATGTTTAAACTAATTTTCTCCATTTCTGTTTTGTATCATATTCCTAAATTTTTTGCAGAGTTTTTTTCATGCACAATAATATATTTGGAATTTGTGTGAATCGTAATAAATAAAATCTCAATTAAATATCTAATTATTTATTATTTAGTTATTATTCTTCATTTATAAGCAAAGAAAAACAATCATTCTTATTAATTAATTATTATTTTTCATTTTTAGGCAAAAAACCAAGCCATTACGTTCAACTATTTTTTTATAATTTTTCAGGCATTTTTATATTTTTTGCAATTTTGTGATTAATAAAATTCTAATTAAATATCTCATTATTAATTACGTTTGATAATTAATTATTATTTTTCATTTTTAAGTAAACAAATCAATCCATTACGTTCAACTTTTTTTTTTCCTCAAATTTCAGGTATTTTTTGCAATTTCGCATTCAGAGCACAAAATTTAAAATGATAAAACTTTTAGTACTTCCAAGTTGGAACATTTAAAAAAAAAGTTATTCAAATCCGAGCTGTTACATACCGATGTTAGATAACATACTTTTTTGTTCTACGTTGCCTCCACTACACTGAGAAACCCTTGTTTGTATTTCTTGTTAAAAATCACACTAGATTTTACTATCTGAACTTTGCAATGAGTGTCAAAAAGCAAATTTTAATAATATTTACTAACCTCAATAGTAACTCGTAGCTACTTAAAGAATGATAAAATATATTGGAATAAAAGTTAAAAGTATTGCATTTATTGTAAAAGACATTTGAAGTATTTATTAACCTCTGTAGAAAAACTGCAAGTATGCACTACTACCATTTACTAATTTTGATAGGAGAAAATCGTAAATTTGTTGGATTAATATCTGTAGAAGATAACAGTATTTACAAAGTACTGTAGTAAAATGATGCGCAGGGACCGTGCGCACCGAATCACTAACTGGTTTGCAAAATATTCTACAGTCGGAATAGTAAAAAAAAATAAACACGTGTTGCTAACTTTAACACAAGCCTACCTACACACATATTCTACATTTAACATAATTCACATTTATTTAAATTAAGAATTGACAATATTAGAAATTACATCTATGTATATATTCTTAACAGATAGTATTATATTATAAAGTTGACACAGAAAAGTCGGGTTAGAAGAAAACGAAGCTGACGGGAATCGAACACGCATCTCCGGGATAGCAGTCGGGAGATGATCCATCTACCTATAAGACATTGTGAGACTCAGAATGAAAACTTCCATTTGACCTAAATGATAGAAAGTTTATTGGTTCTAATTCATTTAATCCATAATTGATTAATATTGATGATATTTTTATAATTTTAAACAACAAAATTTTTAATGTAATTAAAATAAGTAAATTTTTTTTTTAATTTACGTTTGTTTGCGGGTTTTGAATTAAAACATAAATTAAATGTCATTTTCGCTACCTAAAAATAATTCTAAATTATAAATCTTCAAAATTAAATTATTTTAAATGTAAATCAAATGTAGGTAGAATATTTATTATAAATTTAACTATTTTTATAACAAAAAACACAATTAAAAGTAAATTTAAAGCATATATTTATATTTCAGGAATACAACATTTTGAAACCACTTGAATATAGTAAAATTACATAAAATTTTAATGAATGTAGAACATAAGATCCTGAATTTTATTTACAGAAGTAATCACAGAATCTTTTAAATCAGATTTCCTAATATTTCAGGAATACAACATTTCGTAAACACTTGAATATAATAAAATTACATCCAATTTTTATGAATATAGAACATACTATCCTTAAATTTATTTACATACGTAATTACAGAATCGTTTAGATCAGACTTCTTAATAACTTCCCAATTATAGTTACAGGTATCATATATTTTATAAGCTCCTAAGTGTTCGTTTCAGTATCAATCTGGCAGGCATTTTGTGACGAAAAAAAAATCATCATCGTTCATTAATATAGTTAAATAAATGAGGTTAAATTGAGGCCCAAATTCAGAAAAAGTTACAATCACACTGTCTCGTTTTAGTTTTGTACCCATGTATTCAATCGAATTTACGACTTCAACATTGTCGTTTAAACCCTTTGGTATTAATTGTATAAAGTTCGCAACATCTGGTAAGGAATTGATCGAAAATGATCTGATTTTAGAACAATTATAACATGAATATGATAAACTTTGAGTGAGAAACCCATAATTCAATATGAGTTGATGCTTAAGAGCAATGGTTTTGCATACGTTTACTCGACAAATTGAAGAGTGAGAAATTTGTTTCCCTTCGCGATGCTTACTCTCGAATTTCATGCAATTAATGTGCCACAGTGGACCGACTTGACGTATCACAGAAGGGTAATGCACTAGGAAATGATGCTTAGGTTTCATACTCTTCGGATGTTTCTCGGATAATAGAGCCAAATATTCTGAGATTTTTATTTCTAATAATTGTGGTGTATGAATAGTTACTTTTTTGCTTATAACAATTTCTAAAATCTCTTGCAGCATTAATAGTAATGACCAATTTTCATCACCTTCGTCCACATAAAGATCAATCATTAAATTTAAATTCAGTACCAAGTTTAACATCTCGGATGAAGATAGTATGATATATTTTTGTATTAAATGTGACTCTGAGATCTCAGGAGGCTTGTTAACATTATCGTCAGCTCCGTAATAAAACCCGCGAATAATCTGATTCAGATGATCTAATGTGAAATATTTTTTGACATAAATGAAATTGTGTAAAATAAAAGCGACGTTATAACGGCATATCCCGTCTGCAAAATCGTGCTGTAAGTCAACTGCTGGATTTTCAGTTACGTGAAACCCTGGAATATCGTTCAAAATACAAGATTCTTCAATCCCAGATTTTTTTATATCGTTCCGACTTAACAGTGTATTGTAATTAGATTTGTTACGAAGTGTGCAATCGCATTCTTTAAATATCTGGTTAATATCTTCGTTTTCAATGAGACACGTACGACAGAACTTTTTTGCTCGAAAGCTTTCCACGAGACCAAAAACATGGTAAACTTATATGAACCGCTCCACGTTTCGATATACCTTTATGACTACCTAAAGGATTATTATTTTCGTAGTCATCTAAGTACATAAAAAGTGGACAAACAGTTTTACCCGGATGTCGATCTAATTTCTTTTTCCATAGAGGACTTTGAATAATATTTGAAATTATTGTTTTTTGTGAATTTAAAGCGTTTACGTACTTTTTTGTTTTATGATAGATTTCTGGCATTTCGAAAAAAATTTTCAACACTCTACGGATAGGAATGAACTGCGCCACTACTGGCACATCTTTGCAGTTCGATCCTGTAGGACTACTCCTATATTCTTTCCTTTCACCAATCTTATAACTCTCGGGAATAATAAACGTGTCATAATTGCGAAAATTTTAAAAACACTGTTTTTCAGTTTGTATATTTTGAAAAGGCTTTGAGAACTTTGTCATTACATCTTTGATTTCAGATATATAATTTTCAGGAGCACCTAAACTTTTTAAACGATTGCACACTTCATTTTCTAGTTCGTGTACAGTAGAAGATAATAACTTTAAAGTATCAGTAATTACACCAGTTGCTCTTTTTCTCGAAATATCTGTGCACTGATAATATTTACTTGCAAATTGTAATTGTTCTTTAAAAATACTGTTGAAAAGATGTAGAAGGCGGGGAAGTTTTCCTCCGTATGAATGAATGGTGGCCCCTACAGGGGCCGTTGGTTTCTCAACACTCTATAGTGTATTCAACTCTCGGTGATGTGGACGGAGTTTGCATCCCCTTAAAATATTTATCAAGGACGAATTCTCGTTCCTCCCGGCCATGAAGAATGTCCGGATGTCCCTCGATGTCTCCCGGGTAAGCTAATTCCTCCGGTGGAAACACCAGTCGGCGTTTCAGTCCCGTGTACAAGGAGTGCGTTGTCCTTCGGATGTTTAGCAGGTACGCCGCGTGTTCATTTGAAGGTGGCGGCGGAGGTCGACGAGTGACGGGAGTGTCCACGTTTAAAATTGGGCACGGCTCCCGCTTGGCTGGCAATAGTGGCCTCAGCGCTACGGGGTGTGTCTCGGTCTGTGCGGGCGAGTTGTCTTCCGCAGGCGAAGCGGTAAAATATCCCCGCTCCCGAAGTTCTCGTAGCTCGGCCTCCTGTTGTCGTTGAATGGCCCGGGTCCTTTTCTGACGGGGGTTGAGTCCCATCCGTGAAATGCAGTCGGCCTCCCACTCGAAGCTGATCAGGTATTTAAAGATCCTTGGTCTTTACGCGTTCAACGGGTGGGGCGCTAAGTCCCCCTAGAAGTGAGAGTTACGAATTTAACGAGGATGACACCCGGGGAGGGGCATCACACGTTAAATAATAACCTCACTTCGATCGAGTACCCGGGGGTACAAGATCGTAGTGCGTTCGACAATTGGGGCGCTAAGTCCCCCTAGAAGTGAGTGTTAATAATTTAACGAGGATGACACCCGGGGAGGGGCATCACACGTTAAATAATAACCTCACTTCGATCGAGTACCCGGAGGTACAAGATCGTAGTGCGTTCGACAGGTGGGGCGCTAAGTCCCCCAAGAAGTGCTAACTCGTAACCTCAGCTTCGATCAAGGGCCCGGAGGCACAAGATCGTAGTGCGTTCGACAATAAACAAAACAAGAACAAAATAATACGAGCACAAAACAAAGTGAGTTAAGGCCTGAAAAGGACTGTATGGTTCATGTTTGATATGTTTTTAGAATATGCTCTAAAAAGAGCAGTTTTTTTTGTAAGCTCTGTCAAAGAGCCGATGAGGTGGTAGATAAGGCAGTCCAAAATTCTCTGGAGATCCGTTTATTAATCTATGCCTCCTGGCAAAGAGAGCGGAGAGACTGTCAGGCGGCTAGCGGTTCGAGGAGAGAGCGAAGGCTGGTCTCTGAATAAAAACGCTGCTTGAGAGAATCGGGAGAGTGCGCTGACGTCGTATTACTTGTGATGGCTGGTGTAGCTCGAGTGTCCCGATGTGGCTGAGATGCGCACCTTTATGCCCGAGGCCCCGGGGCGCGCGCCACAGTTCATCGCAGTTCTCCCACTCCGTGCAATAGGAGTCGGGAGGGGATGTCGGTTTTCGCGTTTGCCCCACCACCTCGATCTTGGGGCACCCGCGCGCCAATGAGGCCATTACACGTTCATGCCTGTTGCAAGCTAGCCGTTTTGAGGTTTCTCTCCGTCCTCCTGCGTTACATTGTTTTAAAGTTTTTACATTCTAATAATAATAATATTAATGATATCTAACTAATACCTAAAACATACATACATACATACATACACACATATCCCATACTTTATGATATACGAAAACAAAAAAAGAAATGCCATTAACACACGCATACACCTATCTGCCTATACACAATTGAATATAT
>CAKNWT010192897.1:0-12163 GCA_932066315.1 Andricus coriarius
AGAAAATAGCGAGATCCTCGAGGAGATTCTACCTGCATCGGGCCGCAGACATCAGTGTGTATCTTCTCACCTGGTTTGAAATTGCTTGCAATTCTCGATGGGGCATGTGGTTTTCGAGCCTGCTTGCCCAGCACACAACTTTCACAGAAAAACATATTTTCCTTATTGACAGCTACATTATCAATGTTGAACACTCTGCTCGTATTAATCACTGCATTCACATTAACGTGTCCCATTCTTTCATGCCAGAGCTTTAAATTTATATCACTGACACTTTCAGCAACATTGCACTGTATCGGTAATTTCACTTGAAACTGCATTCTGTATAAGTTCCCGTGGCGCACAACGATTGAGGAAAACTTTCCCTCGCTGTCGCGAATTGAATATTTGTCAGTGTAAGCATAAAAAGAGAATTTTTTATTAGTTACTGGTCCGATTGGAAACAAATTTCGTTTCAATTGAGGTACAAATAGAACATCTCGAATTTCTCTTTCAACAGACTGACCGTTTATTTCATCGTAGATGAGAATTGATCCGACTCCCACTGCAGGTAAAATTTTGTTATCTGCTATTTGGACAGAGAATTTTTCATTTAGAGGCTCGATCGACGTGAAGTATTCCTCCTTGTGGGTCATATATCTCCCTGCGCCACTGTCCGCTATCCATATATTCATGTCCTCGTCGGAGGTAGTAGAGTAAAGTGCCGTAACATCACAGATGTACGCGGACGCTGATCGCGAAGAACTTCCTCTGTCTTCATGATTAGCACGCCCAAATTTTTCACTCTCAGCTTTATGGGGACACTCGCGGGCCCAATGCCCTTTCTCTTTACAAATTGCACACAGAGTACGCTTGTTTAAATTCTCAATACTTCTCTTCTTTGCTGCTTTCCGGTCTTTACTGTAGTCTGCTTAATTTTTCTTACCTCCTTTTGCTTTATTATTCAAGTTAAGTGCGTGTACTTGAAGTGCTCCCGATGAGGCCTGGCTTTCAGCTTCGAGAAAACGAATTTCTTCACGAATAATCCTTGCTATAAGGTTATCCTTTTTCATGTCTGCTTGAGGTGTGCAGTCCCATGCTGTTCGAAGCACCGAAAACTTTGGGGGTAAACAGCTTAATAACTTCCACATGAATGCATCATCCGAAGGTTTATCGTCTGCATCGGTGAGTCTTTTGCAAATCGATTCTAGCCGTTCGATTTGTCGAGCAACTGACTCGCTGTCATTTATTCGAAATGCGTAGAATTCCTCCCAAGCACTCCTTTTTACGTCAATATTCGAATCACCGTACAATTTCTGTAATTTATCCCACATCAATTTCGGGTCAGTGCTTGACAGTACACTATCTTGCAAGTTTGAGTACAAGGAATTAAGCAATATCGCAGAAGTTAAAGATGCACCTTTTTCCACTTTTTCCACTCATTTAACTTTGTTTCTTTGTCGGGCTCTGCCTCTGTTCCATCTACATAGCCCGTTAGTTCCTCGGCTTCCAGCACAAGAGTAGCAGAAAACTTCCACTTGCAGAAGCTTGAGCCGTCAAGCTTTATCACGTCAATAATGTCCTTGTTTGCCATGATGCAGGGAATAGCGTCGGATTGCACTAAATCACACAACGCTGCACTGAACACTTTTGCTAACATTGGATTGTGCTAAATCTCACAACGCTGCACTGATCACTTTTGAATAACGTTGGATTGTGCTAAATCTCACAACGCTGAACTGAGCACTTTTTGATAGCGTCGGATTGCGCTAAATCACACGACGCTGCACTAAAATCCTTTTGCACTAAAAACTCACGCGCAATGCCTAGCTTGGCTCCTTTTCATACTTTATAATTACTTGGCGCAGTGGAATGCGTGCTGGGCCCATAACCTATTGAATTATTTAATAGAAAATAAATAACTCAACGGTTCCAGCAAAAAAAATTTATTTAGTAAATAACAAAAGGTATATGAATGTATTAATTGTGCGCTTGACTAGCAAGGACGATCTTGCTCGTACTCAGTTGACGATTCAACTGACTCAACGAAAAAGGTCAGTTTCCCTTCCGGGCCTGCTAGGCTAATATAGAAAACAGAAGAACGAAAATCTGGCAGTGGCATGCAAGCCTAAGCAAACTTAAAGTGCAGAGAGTAACAGAAAATTCAGGAACGGCATGTAGGCCGTAAGACCGTACTTAAGCGATTAGGCCCATGTGCTCCGCAGATTTGGAGAGAGCGCAAATGCTAGAGAGGAAAAAGGACCTAACGGTTATTTTATTGATATTGCTAAGCCTTAGACAGGCATAAAATACACAAAATTCAATAACTTGTAATACTTAAACATTATGATACAATTCTCACACCAGAAGCAGTAAATCGTTATGTTGCAGCTGAAATTCCTGATCCTAATGAACATCCTGCTTTGTACAAAATTGTTATGAATAACATGATTCACATCCCATGTGGAGATTGGTGCCTCATTCATGGTAAGAGTACAACAAATTATCCAAAACAATTTCATGAAGAAACAACCATTGATGAAAATGGTTCCATAACTTATCGAAGAAGAGATACAAAAAAATCATATGAACGTCCAAATGATTATATTGTTGACAATAGGAATGCTTTACTATACTGTCCAGATCTTTCCATAAAATTAAACTGCCACATTAATATTGAGTTAGTGTCATCCATTAAATCAGTAGAAAATATAATATATATATATATATTTGCAACCGCCAACTTTCGCTGTCTTAGTCAACTTATTGTGCTAATTACTTTCATTATTACTTAATTAAGACAGAAAATAAAATAAAGGGACTTCCACGGAAAAAAAGTAAGATTCTATATTACAATTGAAAATTCATTAATTAAAATATACCTGCTCTAGTCAATTTTTACAACACAGGACTCTACTTTCTAGCTAAAAAACATTCTACCCTAAATTCGCGATTCCAAAAAAATAATAGAAGAATTGTTCTAAAAACACTGTTTGTGGCACACAAAAACTGAATAATAATAATAATAAACTACATTTAGTGTAATAGTTTGTAGACCTGTAATTCAGGCACAGTCTATATTTTCTCTCTCTCTCTCTCTCTTTTACTTAATTTTAAGAAAAACACACAATTATTTCGGTAGGCAGACTTTAAAATTTATATCTATTATTTTATTTAATAGAGAGAAAATCGATTACATGTTATTCTTTACTGTACGAGAGACTCGAGTTTTGTTAAGGGTTTAATCTCGTACTTTTGAACGGAGATTCTGGAATTACGTGTTTTCTAGCGTGCGAACGTCTTAATAACTCGACTCATGATACAAATAAATTTTTACTGGGGTTCTCCCATCAAACGGTAATTAAATGTCATAACACAGTAAAATAATCAATTAGGATACAATCAGGATTAATGTAAAATTATTATAAGGTCACTTATGGCTTTATAACATGTCACTCGTAAGCTTCATATTAATTCCTCAGGGGACTGTAAGCTCACGCTCGGACTTTACTGCCTGGGCTAGAGAACGTTCAAGCCTCGGGTATCCCGCTTTGTCTAATGAGAGCGAGAGAAAGCGTGAGAGTGGCTAAACGGATGCTACGTTCCACAAAGTCTTCACTCGGTGAAGAATTTATTTGCTTCTTATTTTCTGAGTCCTTATATTCGATCAGTACAACTCCTCTTGTTGTCTGTAGATCGCTAAGATACAAGTTTATAGTTTTCCCAACTAACGTCCCAACACTATGTTGACCTGGGGCTTCGGTACCACCCCTGCCTCGCTCAATAATGTTTGAAACGATGGTTTTGAAATGTCAGTGACTATTTCATGCCAACGGAAATTTTGTAGAGATAACCCACTCAAAATAATTTAAGATCATGAGTCTCAAGAAAACGCGCTCGAAAAGAGAACTCTTTAATTTTCGCCACAAAAGTCGAAGATCGCAATTTCCAAAGGAGAATAATTCATGTAGGAGTTTCTTCTCTACTGGAAGTGAGTGAAGAATATGGTAAGGAAGAAAGGATTTATCCGCAGTCCTTCCCACAAGGTTTTCACCCTGAGATTTCGGCTATTGGTTATTGGTTCGCGAGCCTGTGCTCTGAGGTTTCTCCTGTGTGATGCACTTCTGTATCTGCATCCCAAAGGAGTCACTTCTTTTGCCTAACCTCAGGCGAACCCTTGTAACTCGCAGGTTACAATATAAGGGCCATGATGCACCAGCAGTACAGATTTGTGAAAATGGACTAGAATCAATTATTGATCATGATGAAATAAAAAGTTTTCTAGATATGAGATAAGTAGGACCTGCTGAAGCTGTTTGGCGTATATTAGGTAAATATTTATCTGAAAGAAGCCATAAGGCAAAACAGCATTTCAAGATTTAAAGAAGGTTGAAAACGTCATGAACCAAAATTTGTTATCAACATGTTTAGCACTAGGACTAATTGAAAATGATGACGAATGGAAAAGAGCAATGAATGAAGTTGTTGAATGGTTGATGCCACGAGCACTTCGCAGGTTATTTGTGCGCATTCTGATTCACTGTCGTCCATTACATCCAGAAGAACTTTCGGACAAATTTAAGAAGTCAATGTCGGAGGATTATGCAAGAAACTTAAGTGCTACTTAAAGTGAAAAAAGAGCATACCAAGATATTGACGTATTACTGACGACGGAAGGCTCTATCTAGCCTCGCTGAATTTCCAACAATGATTCAATCAGTTCATGATGTAAATATCAATAATGTCAATATAAATCCATTAGAAGCAATCTTAATTGCAAGAGAATATTATACAAAACTGAATGATGAACAAATTTTACTATTAACTTGACCTATTTTACTTCATGCTTTACATTTTTTATTTTCTAGCATAAAAATTCATATTATACAGGGTGTCCAAAAAGTAACGAAACACCTTAATAATTTTCCAGGTAAAATATTTTTCAAAAAGGTCAAGATCATTCTTGAAGTAAATTTTAACAAGGAATCCAGTCGTGACCTTGAATTTGACCTTAAGCTTGAAATTCAAGGTTATTCCATAGTCAACTTTGTTTTTTTAAATGCGAACCCCTTTTTTTGACATCGGCAATCGAAAGGGTAGAAAATTTTTCGTCTGAATATAAATTTAGGTCATGGGTCAAGGATGACCTTGAACTTCAGCTGAAGGTTATTAGGCTTGACCCAGGTATGGGGCGGGTCCAATCTGTACTGCTTCGGCTTAGGTGTTTACGAAAAAGGCTTATGTCATTCTTGGTGTAACTTTTAACGAGGAATCCTGTGGTGACCTTTAAATTGACCTTCTAATTGACCGGCAATGTCAAAATCAAAATTTTTCAAGTGGAAAATTAAAATTTTTTTAGAAAAATCAAATAAAAAATTTATTTATTCATTATTTCATCAAATTTTTTGTAAAGAAAGTTAAAACTATACTTTGATCGACTTTTTTATTATTCGTGGGTTTGGTGCTAGCATAACTAATATTCAATACGCACATTTTTTTCCTAATTTTTTCAATTTTTTTACTCAAACAATTTTGTTTTTGACCTTGAAGGTCAATTTGAATGTCAAATCAAAGGTCAACACAGGATTCCAGGTTAAATGTTACTCCAAGAATGACCTCGACGTTATTCATAAACACCTGAGCCGAAGCAGTACAGATTGGACCCGCCCCATACCTAGTTCAAGCAAGTGTCTACAAATAATTTCCTCAGTCTGACACTGTCATCCGTCAACGACTCATCAATGTCTTTGTCCTTCGTTCTTAATTCAAGTTCTTGTTTTATTGTAAACATTTTATATTTTTCACTTCGTTTACTTTTTGAGTGGAGTTTCTATTTCTTTGAATTGCTTTGATGGTTTTTTACTATCACTAAATCAGGTATGCTCTCTTTTTATTTTTTGGTTGAATTTTGTAAATGATTTTTGTAAATGTTTTAACTTCGATGTAACTAATTTGTTTCTTTAGCAATAAATGTTTTGACTGATGAGGGCTGACATAGCAGCCGAAACGTATCGACAACAATTTTAAATTTTATTTCGAGGAATTTTTATTGATTTGACCTGTCATTGGAGACTATTTTGACACATTTCTACAAGGTCGTGACTTTATTATCAACAACCTTCACCTTAAGTTCTAGGTCACTCTTTAAACACGACCTGAGTACATGTTTGGACGCAAAATTTCCCGCTCGTTCGATTTCCGTTGTCAAAATAGGGGTTCCTATTTAAAAAAAACAAAGTTTATCTTGAAATAACCTTGAAGGTCAAGGTCAAGGTCAAATTCAAGGTCACCACTGGATTCCTTGTTAAAATTTACTTCAAGAATGACCTTGACCTTTTTGAAAAATATTTTACCTGGAAAATTATGTAGGTGTCTCGTTACTTTTTGGTATAAATATTTTCATTGCGAAATTTCTTATTTATAAATTTAAACGTAAAATTTTGATACGAGTATATTCCTATTTACATTCTAATCAGAGAAGTTATTAGATTTGTGTAAAATTTGACCGCCTTCGTTCTCGTAACATTTCCACGTTTTCAAACATTCTGAACCCAAAAAACAGGTTTTCGCGAATGCGAATATCTGTGTGTATGGTTAGCTGTGTATATGTGTGTATGTAGATTTTTATTTTGTTAGTACGATAAGTTTTGAAAGAATTAACACATTGGATTCGGCTTTGGTATACTCCTCAAGTGTCCTAAAATGAAGGTCAAGTTCTTTAGCCAGCCAATTTGGATAAAAATTCAAAAAGTAAGCGCTTTTTCAAAATTGTTGAGACCACTTTTTTTATAGCATTTACAAAATTTAAAAAAAAAGTGAAAATGAACATTTTAAGCCAAACAACGGACTATAGAAAAAAAAGTGAAGTGAAGAAAAATGTTTCTTCTTGAACACCCTAAAATATTGTTATAAACGGTTTTTTTTAATTTTCTTGACAAATCGAAAATCCAAATTTTGATCGCACAAAAAATAATGAAGTATCAAAAATTCCATTTTACGGTTAAAATATTCAAGATACAAGACAATATGAATGGACAAAAATTATGCGCTCAAGGAAGATCTACAAATTTGTTATTAATCACTTTTTGACGGGACGCGTATTTTTTGTTTCGTTTGTAAAAAACAGATTTGAGAATAAAATAAATTAAATTTTTGGACAGACGACACAAACCGCGACAAAAATTAATCGACCAAAGTTGTTCACTCAGAAAAAAGCTGCAAATTTGTTATTAATCATTTTTTCATATGATACGTGATTTTTGTTTCAATCGTGAAAAATAACATCAACATTAAAAAAAATTGGGAAACCCGATGCAAGGTACAAAAAAAGATGAATAGACAAAACATGATCATATAATGTAGAAAATTTCGCATTTTGGACAACATCGAGTGCGAAGCATGAGGTACGTGATAAATATGTATTCGTTAAAGCCAAAGGAGCTTTAACAAAAGAGAATTCACAATCACCAAATCACAGTTGTCAATGATTTGACATATAATTTTTAAAGGTCTGTGCAAAACTGTGCGATAAATACAAAGATCGAGCGCGTAGTGCGAGATAAATGTAGTGTCGAGCGTGAGGCGCGAGAACCACTACACGGAAAAAATAAGTTGTCGAAACTTTACTTGACTAGTCACCCATTCTAGGATAGGACACTTTTTTTTAGAATCTCATTTGATTCTTATTAAAGAACCGCAGACTTTATCGAAAAAGTAAAAAAAAGTCATAGAATTATTGGAATACAATCTAGGAACATCAGTTCTCGAATTTGTATTCAACAGATTTTGACAAAGTTCTAGACAAGCCATTCAATATTTTATAAAAAGTCCTCCAGATTCCAAAAGATTTTAAATACAATAACTCCCAGCACGGAAACGAATAATTGATTTACGAATTGTCGAAGAATTCGTTGACTGTCGTCTACGTCAGCGTTTTCCAAACTATTACCGCGGGTAGGGGGATGCCACCCCGGGCCCGGTAGCTCGGCAGGCTCAAAGGCAGGCTCCCCGCTGCGAGCAGACGGCTACTTTCGTATACCTACCACGAATAACCCTTTCATTGTTAGGAGATTATAATAACTTAAATTATAAAGACATGGCGCAATTAAATTTTTATTATCGGAATGAATTTCCTGATATAATTGTTAGAAAATGAAAAAAATTTTGATGAAAATCGGTTAATATTGCCAGTAAGAAAGTAAATCTTTAAGTGCATGCAAAATTACAAAAACTCTCAAATGGTATTGAAGATATTAACCGATTTTCATGAACTTTTTTTTCATTTTGTTTTCAAATTATATCAGGAAATTGATTCAGCTAATTAAAGTTTAATTTAGGAACATTTGACCAAATTTTAACTTTTGTCAACCGGCTCTAATCCTTACAATGGAAAGGTCGCGCGAAGCGTGCAACCGCCCGCATCACCGGCAGTCAAGTATCCGCCTTGGGTTCCAGCATTGTGAAAAAATTGTAGGGTGGTGGCCCTGCCCCTCCCTAATAACTGCGAAAACAGTTTGGGAAACGCTGCTCTAGTCCAGCGTTTCCCAAACTATTACCGCGGGTAGGGTACCCTACCCTGGGTAGGGAGATGCCACCCCGGGCCCGGTAGCTCGGCAGGCTCCGAGGCAGGATCCCCGCTGCGAGCAGACGGCTACTTTCGTATACCTATCATGAATAACCCTTTCATTGTTATGAGATTACAATAACTGAAATTATAAACACATGAGTCAATTAAATTTTAATTATCTGAATGAATTTCGTGATATAATTTTAAAAGAATGAGAAAAAAGTTCTTGAAAATCGGTTCATATCTGCATTAGTGAAGGAAACATTTACAAATCTTGTGATTATATAAATGGAACCTCTCATTGTATGAAAAGTGCGATAACTCTCGAAGTTCTTATCCGATTTTCTTCCATCTTTTTTTAACGTTTTTATCGTAATATAACAAATATAAGGCAGACTATTAAAGTTTAATTTATGAACATTTGTCCAAAATATAATTTTCCTCAACCGGCTCTGATTCTCTTACAATGGGAAGGGCGCGCGAAGCAAGCAAGCGATCCCGAACAACAGGCGTCCAGTGTCTCTTTTGGGTTCCAGTATTGTGAAAAAATTTGAGGGTGGCGACCCTGGCCCTCCCTAAAATCTGCGAAAAAAGTTTGGAAAACGCTGGTCTACGTTACCTATATATGCACAATGACAGCCACACTGGACGCTTGTGTCAACACGTAGTGACGTTCATATATGTGAAGTGGCGTATGTAAGTCTGAATAAAGTTACAGTAACCGGCAATGGACAAATTTACGAGGAGTTAAATAATAATAATTACATTCAATAATATAACATTAATAAAAACATTAAATCCCTACCGAAGGTGTTCTCGCGTTGTCGTCGCGGTAGGGCTTGATCTTTCCTCTCATGAATTTGACGGCTATGTTGGCTGTAGCATTGCTACTGACAGGGTTTCCCATGTCAGACAGACAGAGAACGAAGAGGAAAGTGACAAAGGGGAACACCAAAACCCATAATTATCATGGAGAGTATACTAAAGATATTGAAACGCTTGTCGCTTCCCGAGGATCGTCGGGGCGCCCTTGGAGCCACCGCTGGGGCCACAGCATGCGGGACGGTGGTGATGGTGAGCTACGAGATGGTCAGGTAGATCTCACCAATCAAACAGCTGGCCAGCAAGAACATCTGCGACAAACGGTAAGCAGTGGAACATCAACTGTGCCTGGTGAGGATGCTTTGGCTAGCGTTAGCTATTTGCAGCCAACCACCTCAACAGAAATACCGTGGGAGATCATCAAGTGGGATACCACAATGAATGAAGAATTGGTGCGTCTCTATTATGAAAGTGCGAAGATTGAAACACCGCGCGATAAAGGATACAATTTCAGAACGAAATTTGCTGCAAAGTATCCTCAAATAGAGAAAGTTGCTCTAAGAGATCTTATCGCTAAGGTGCAGGACATCAGGACTAATCTACACATATCAGAAGATCGAGCAATGGAGATTAAAGAACAGGTTAATTTGGCGTGGGAAAACGACGGCAATAAATATCAGTTAGAGGAAGCCGCGCAACACGAACAAGCAGCGGCAATTGATGTTCTTCCTCGACCTGGTGATGATCCAGCGCCACCACATCCTCCAGAGGTAGATGGCCCAATACAAACAGAGCCAGAAGCAGAGGTTCAACAACCAAGAAGGCGATTAAAGTGGACATACAATATCAAAAACGCTCAATATCTGTAAATAGATTGCTTTCGGCTGTTGAAATAGCCGCCATCGAAATGGAAGTGGTACAGCAGCTTCCTATTGATGGACTTCCCTTGGAAGATGTGGACGTTAAAGACCTGATCGAAGCTGAAGGCATAGGTGCTAGGGATAATGAACATCAAGTACCGGATCCACTAGAACTACATCCGGACATTAATAACGATGATCTGAATAGCGAAATCCCAGAAAACCTACAGCACCTTCAAAGGAAGTCGGGTCATGCTTTACTAGAGCTCAGACATGTAGAACCAACACAAAGACATTATCTGCTAACGATGCAAACCACAAATGACCTGCATGCACTAATAGAGCACCTGAACAGC
This sequence comes from Andricus coriarius, assembly GCA_932066315.1. Taxonomy (NCBI): domain Eukaryota; kingdom Metazoa; phylum Arthropoda; class Insecta; order Hymenoptera; family Cynipidae; genus Andricus; species Andricus coriarius. The sequence goes on from CAKNWT010192897.1 coordinate 10,584, forward strand.
AAGGTGTTACCTATGCATTTGAACACAACACAAACTGCGTTAGAGGTGCAAACTCTTGTATATTGTGCAGCTGTGCCAACCGTTAGAACGTTGGGCCGCAGGACTAGGCCTACAAATGCATTCGTTGCTCCAGGAAGGGAGCGAGATCCACCATCGAAGATCAAGTTGGATATGGATCTCATTGTAGATGTCAGGAAACTGTGTGAATCACAAGTTACACAGTTGCGAGACTATTTTAATAGCAACCGAGATGTGACGCTTTACAACACCATCTGTAAAGCTGATCTTGACTGCACGCCCTTGAATTTGTCCTCAGAGGAGGCCTTGAGTACCAGGGCAGAAACCATAGAGGAATTAGAAACGCAATGGAGACAGAAAGCCATCCACGGCGAGCACCCCAAAACGTTAGACCAACATGAAGTGGATAGTGAGGCATCCAATATTTGGCTGAGAAAGGGCGTCCTGTATCCAGAAACGGAAGGATTCGTTATTGCGATACAGGACAGGGTTGTCAGCACCAGAAATTATCGAAAACACCTGCTACATCAAGACGTGGTTGACAGGTGCCGATTATGTGGAGATACCAACGAATCCATCGAGCATATTATTGATGGTTGTCACGTAATGGCTCAAAGAGAATATACGCATAGGCATAATGATATGGCGGGAATTATACATCAACAGCTTGCCCTAAACCTAGGACTCTTAACAGAATGGATGCCTTTCTATAGATACATCCCAATGCCCGTTTTAGAAAACGAAGATTACATCTTATATTGGGAAGTTACTATCCAGACGGATCATTACATCAGAGCCAATCGGCCGGACATCGTCATGCGAGAAAAAAAAGGTGGAAGAGTCTACATCATCGACATTGCTTGTCCACTTAACCGAAACTTGCAGGAAACCTACACAACCAAGATCCACAAGTATAGCGAGCTAAGACATGAAGTAAAGACAATATGGAGAAATGTGAGACATGCATCTATTCATCCTATTGTGATTTCGGCTACAGGCAATGTGCACGCAAGATGCACTGAACATCTTGAACTTTTAGGAGTTAGTAGGGTACTGGCAGCAGCTCAGAAGGCAGTTTTATTAAACACATGTCGCATTATAAGAAACTTTCTGGACCATCAGGAAGCAATCGACTGAAAACCTATCAAGTGATACATGGTAGCTCTAAGAAAGCATCCAGAGGCGACTGTCGTGACCTCCAACATTCACGGTCGCTGTGTAAGCATAACAGTGGTAAAAGTCGAACTGCAAACTACACCATGCTCCTAATTTTGTACCTACAAGATCATCGCAAATGGGTTCATCCATCGTATTAAATAAAATAATTATATCATCATCTCATCAGTCACTTGACTTAGTCCGTGGCTATGATGGAAACCCGGGTTCTTCTTAACCCAAGAACAAGTTTGAAAACAAAAAATAATAATAACATTAAATTTTCCATTAAAAATTTCCCGCTCGTTCGATTTCCGTTGTAAAAAATAGGGGTTCCCAAAAAAAAAAAAAAAACTTCATCTTGAAATAACCTTGAAGGTCAAGCTCAAGGTCAAATTCAAGGTCAC
>CAKNWT010192915.1:0-10020 GCA_932066315.1 Andricus coriarius
CACAGAGGGCAGCACCGAGAGTTGCGATAGATCTAGTATGCAGGATCAAGGCATTGCCTACAATATCCTTAGTGTTTTTTTTGTCATTTCGAAGGCGATGTGCTCAACACAAGTTTTTCAAGAAGAAACTGTAGGAAGCTCAACACAGCATTTAAAACCTCTAACAGACGATTTAGAGCAAATTTTAATAGTTTATTTAACTTTGATTAGGAATAATTCAAGATCCAACAGGGAAAAACGTGATTACAGCTACAAGAAAAAGCAGCGCATCCGATGGTGGCGCACTCTATGATAATCTTTAGTAGCCCAGGTTCCCGATTTAGTGAAACAAAGTTTCATCTACTAAGTTGGAACAGTTGAATCAACTGTATATCCATTATTCTGTTAACCAGATATCCTGGTTCCTTTAAATGGACTTATTTAACTACAATTGAAAAAAATGTTGGTTCCAAGAAAATAAAAACAAGATTTACAGCTGTTATATATAATAGCTGATTTTAAGATACGTAATCAATACTATACTCAGAATTTTTAGTATTATTTAATTAAATTTCTATATCACGAAATTTTGATGTGAGAGTTTCAGAAAGTATATGTTCATGTTATCACTAGTTCATTGTATCATTTTAATATTGCTGAAATTATTTTATCATTCATGATACTTTATTTCAATGCTTCAAGTAAGTAAATTGAATCTTTTCAGCAGATTACTCTAGTCTGCGAAAAAAATTATTTCAACGTTTCTTACAGTCCATTATAATATTTATGCACTTGATTTTGTTTCATAAATTCTAACAAGAGCGTTCGAATCATATGTTCTTCATCCCAAAATAGCCTAATCAATATTATTAAAAATTATTACGAGGTTACCAAGTCATACTTGGTAATAGTTTATTTGGCATATGAGCTATATCGATATAAGATTCTAAATCTGTCACTGTGATCCACTGGATGTAATAGGATCTCTTCAGAATCTGGTGGTATTTTTTGAAGATTCGTGCACAATTTTTATAAGGTTTAATTCATTTGCTGAGTGATGATGAGAGATTTATTATTGGTTTTGAGTCGCTCAATCGCAGAGCCTTCTGAAATCAAGTAAATTGTAACCAAATTATTTTCCGGAATTAATTTTTCTTAATACGTAGTTCTCTTTCTCTCTCTCTCTCTTTTGCACAAGCTTCATGTCTTACTGTCATTTTTCTTGTGAGTTTAAAGTTCATTCTTCTGAATTAAGGATTCTCTATGAAGATAACTTATACATTATTTCATTATTACTATTAAAGAAATAACTCAAAAATCCTTACCAAGAGTTTCATTTCACTACTCATACATATCTAGCTTATATACGCGGACGTACGTGCGTGTGTGTGTGTGTGCGTGTGTGTGACATGCACTATGTACTAGGCACTTGGGATTAATTAAAATAACAATTACCCTGTTATTATATTTTATTTACTAAATATAGGTAGGTATACATTTTGCTTATGTAGAACGCTGAAATTTGCAATTTCGTACAATAAAATCTTAAAATCTTAAAATCTCAAATTATTTTCTGCTAAAAAACATTTTTCTTTCCAAGTTTTTTGAATTAAAAAAGTTTTTATCAAATAACAAAAAACATTAATCCTACCCTTAATATTAGTTAACTACTGAAGTGTTATACATTAAAAATCTTACAATCTACATGTATTTTTGATTTAAAAATTTTTTTAAACTGGATACAATCTATAATTTTTAGATAACAATTTTTGTTATTTCAAGAATAAAATCTCGAGTACAATCATACACTCGTTGACGATTCAGGATTCATACATCCTGGAAGTGTTCATCAATGCAAGGAATGATGTCTTTCAAAACTGCAAACGTGCTGCTGGGATTTCGGAGCTCCACGGGATCCGCTGGAGGTGGATGTACTGGAGTCGGACCCAGATCTGTCGGATGTTGGTTCGCTCGAGACCACCGCTTAGTCGGTTGGCGATGTCCATGTTGACGAGAGTGGCCTCTGAGCATGGGTCCAGCAGGGCCCAAATCTTCTCTCTACGGCGTCATCCGTCCCAGAGGGTGACCAATCCCGTTGGCAGGACGGCTAGTCATGCCTGTGGCTGCCTGTTTTCGCCGCATTCGGACCATTGCGGCAACGAATTGTCATCGGTGGGAGGAGCCGTGGTGGTGGCCGTTGTCATCTGGTGTCGGGGCCGCTTCGCAGGGATGGCGGCGAACAGGCCTGTTCCAGCGCGCTTTCCCTCGTAAACCAGCGTGTGGTGCTGCTCGCCACACGTTCTGCACGATGACGACGATGCGCAGTTCCTTGCGCTGTGATTTTCCCTCACGCAATTGAAGCAGAGCGTGTGGCTGATGACCAGGTTCTTGCGATCTGACGTGGTAAGGCCTCTGAATGCCTCGTAGCGGACAACGTAGTGTTCTTTTGTGCAAGCGGGGCAGGGACCGGTTGCAGCAACGGTCGTCACGAAGCCCCTGAAGGCACGGTAGTTGCCTTGGGCTCGATGGAGATCCGTGACTGTGGAGGCGCGGCCTGTGGTAATCGACTGCACTATCAGACACTGCTGTTGAAGGTAGGTGGTGAGCTGGTCGTATGTCTAGAAGCCTTTCGCGGCCGATGATGTGGTCCTCTCAGCTCATCTAATCTCCTCCCAACCGCGCCTTGTGCTGGAGTCCATGTTGAGGCTAGCCGCTGTGATGAACCAATCGTTCCATTGAGCGACTGGACGGCCGGGAGATGCGAGTTGACTGTGGTGTCGTTCCAGCTCGTCCAGGAGCCTCTGGGTTCCTGCTGCTGACTCTTCCGTCAGAGCCTTCATGTTAAAGATGGCCTTGAGGTGGAGATGGCGTAGTTCAGTCCGGTGATCGGGGTGCGTGAAAGAGGTCTCGGAAGGACTCCCAGTCTTGTCGTCGACCGCTGAACTGAGGTAGCTCAATCCTCGGCAATCTGGCTGATCCCCTGGTGCTGGAAACTGAAGCTGAAGCTCCGATGGAGGCGGCGCCGGTCACGCGGCGTGCCTGCACATCGTGCAGACGACCCTTGGCGAGGTGTAAATGTCCTCGGCCGCCGCTTATTCGTCGTCGAGGGAGTAATCGCTGTCCTGTGTATCCGGGTATTGAAGCAGCTCCACATGGTTACTCGAGAAGTCCCTCCAATAATCATCCACTATCTCGAGGCTGCTGAGTGCCAGGCCGCCAGTCCATTCCTCGCAGGGCCGGTCAAGAATCTTCCGGGCAGCTTTGCGCTGCACGACGCCTAGTGCGCGGCGGCGTCCTGTGTCGGCGTACATCTGTGTAAAGAGAGGAAGAAGAACACGAGACGGAAGTCTCTGTACTGAACCAGGGGCCGTATCTCCTGAAGCGATGCGCTGAACAGAAGACAGGGGGCGTAGTTCCTGTACTGAGCCAGAGGCCGTATCTCCTGAAGCGATGCTCTAGACAGAAGACAGAGGGCGTAGCTTATGTACGGTGCACCAAAGCCAGGGGCCGTATCTCCTGAAGCGATGCGCTAGACAGAAGACAGAGTGCGTAGCTTCTGAGGCGGTGCGCCAAAGCCAGGGGCCGTACCTTCTGAAGCGATGCGCTGGACAGAAGGCAGAGGGCGTAGCTTCTAAGGCGGTGCGCCGAAGCCAGGGGCCGTACCTTCTGAAGCGATGCGCTAGACAGAAGGCAGAGGGCGTAGCTTCTGAGGAGGTGCGCCAAAGCCAGGGGCCGTACCTTCTGAAACGATGCGCTAGACAGAAGGCAGAGGGCGTAGCTTCTAAGGCGGTGCGCCAAAGCCAGGGGCCGTACCTTCTGAAGCGATGCGCTAGACAGAAGGCAGAGGGCGTAGCATCTGAGGCGGAGCGCCAAAGCCAGGGGCCGTACCTTCTGAAGCGATGCGCTAGACAGAAGGCAGAGGGTGTAGCTTCTGAGGCGGAATTAATTAAGATTTTTAGGATACTTACTCGGTTCTCCAGTGGCTGGGTCCATGGCGACGTCCGGATGGGCTTGTAGGTGGTTGACCGAAAACAGAATGTTGAGGGCGTCTGCTGCTTGGGCTGCCAGCTTCGGGCTCGGGTAGACGTCGTCGGAAGTACGAAGAGTCGTCTGTCCAGATGCAGCAAGCTGGTGTCGTAGGTATATAGGCTGCGCATGAAGTATCCGGCTCGAAGGACCAATGTTGGGTTGTTCCGTTGAATGAGTTGAGGCGGAGTTGGATTGTGCACTATACTTTATTGTTCTCTGTTATCTGCTCGAAAGCTACACACGTACTGACTGCGACGTGACTCTCCCAAGGGAAGAGAGCGAACGTACCGAGAGTGGGGCAGGAGTGGGGATGAAAGAGAAGGAGAGACGGACGACGAAGCAACGGGTGGGGCATACAAAAAAGCCCCGATCCAACATTTATACTGGTATTCTTCGTTAATAATCCACAAAATCTGGATTCCAAAATAATCAATGATTGCAGATTTTAGGTTTTTTTAAATGAAAATTTCTGTCATTTTTTAGATATTGATTAGTCTTTCTAATGAAATCATCTGCATTTTTACTTAACATAAGTAGATTGATTGCAGGTTTCCTTGATAATATTTGGCTGAAACAAATCGGTACTATTTGATCTTGTTTCTCATCTTGTACGCACTTCAAACCATAAACATTAACAGCCAAACCATTCATGCGTACAAATGTTGAAATATCTTTCACCATAATTGGAAAATCTATACCATCATAATGCAACTCATCACTGAAATGTGGATATGAACTAGTTTTACAAACATTCTGCTTAGCTGGGTGAAGAGCTGTTATCACTGACCATAGAGATGAGTAGCAATCGTCACTTTGAATATTCACAACTGCCTTTTTCTTCTGTATATACTTTGTTAATTTAATAAAAGTTGACGATTCGTTAATGCCACCGAGAATTTGATGTCTCCCTTGTTTTACTTTTTCAAGGCTTTCTTCCATTAATTTCAAAAAGCTATTTCGGTCTCGAGAACTCATTGTGATTAGTATAGATGCTCAAAAGGTTGTGTGGTAATTGTCCAAATTCGTTAAAAGAAAATGAAGTACACACTATTCACTTTAACACTTTATCACTTTATAAAATTTATCACTGTATTAATTGAGTTAAATTCGATTTGCATGGAGGTTTTTTTGTGACTGAGGAGTTCAAGAGGAAATAACTCCTTTTATAGATGTTTACCCCCTCTCTACCAAATTTCTGGAGACTTTTGCGCTATGTTGCCAGATATTGCATCATATGATGCAACAAAGTTCTAGAAGATTCTACATTGTAATCGACAGTTTGGGATATATTTTTTTACAGCGCAAAATGTAATGCTTCATTGAAAATAACCTTGAACATGTTAAAGAAAAAAATTTTGCAGTATTATTTGATGAAGTCATTAGGAATATTCTAGAAACTAAGCCCATAGATCCTTTTTTAGACGCGCACCCCCCTTTACCGAATTTCAGGAGACTTTTGCTCGATATTGCATCATATGATGCAATAAAGTTCTGGAAGATTCTACATTATAATCGGCCCGTTTAGGATATAACTTTCTTCACAACGCAAAATGTAATCCGTCATTGAAACTAACCTTGAACTTGTTTACGAAAAAAATTGCGGAATATAATTTGATGACGACATTAGGAATATTCTAGAAACTAAGCACTATAGCTGACACGCCGGGAGCTAAAACGTCCCATAGTTTTGTTACGAGAAAAAATTTCAAAACAATATTCCACGCGTAAAAATGTCCCAAACAAAACTCACGGGCAAAAATGTCACAAAGTTTTTCAACGCGCAAGATTGTCAAAACAGAAACTCACGGGCATAAACGTCAAAAAAATATTTGACGCGGAAAAACGTTCCAAACAAAATTCAAGGGCAAAAATGTCACAAAGGTATTCAACGCGCAAAATTGATATTTTCCAATTTTAAAAATAAATAAACGGGCTAATATTTCATGGCACAACTTTCCGTATTCACAATTTTCGTATCATTACTTTGAGTTATTTATAATTTGATATTAATCATTTTCAAACCAATTCTCAGAAAATGGAGTAAAACTACACATTGTATAATATGAAATGCCGATGTATTTTCATGATTTCTAACCTAAATTTCTGATAGCTGTAATCAGAAATCGTTGCAATTTAAAAAATTCAACCATTAAAAAACAAGCTTATCTCTCAAAACAAAGACAAATTTTAGTCCAGATTACTAATAAAGAAAAATCATTAAAACTTGATGATTTTATATTAGTAATTTTAATAGCAATAATACTATTGTTTGACTTTTATCATGAGCACTTGACCATTCTTGTGGAGAAAATACTTTTTTTGCAACACCCACCTCGAAAGTAGGCCGTTCCGAGTATCTAAATTATATGCAAAGTGAGTCATTCCTGATAACAATGCGGGAATAATATTTGCGCATGCGCACTTTGATTATTATGTACTTTCCGCATCGGTGGAATGAACGCGCATGCGCACTTTGAATATAAGCAGCTTTGCACATCGCGACGATTACATAATTTTTTCTTCAACCACATTTTTTTTCGAAAATTTTTTTTTAACAATTTTTTGTTTCAAAATGTGTTTTTTTCAAAATTTTTTTTCACCAATTATTTTCTTCAAACAATTTTTTTTACCAAATTTTTTTTCAAACATCTTATTTCCAAAAAAAATTTTTGTTCAGAAATTTTTTTTCAAAATCTTTTTTTTTAAACTTTTGTTAAAAAAAAATAGTTTACGAAATTTAAAAATCTTTCCTTTCAAGATTAGTATTTTTCGTCAACTCTTCCGAACACAACTTTTTCGGACGGGCGTTGCAAAAAATAGCGTGTGATACACGTGCGCATAGGTGATTGCTAACTCGTGTGATTGCATCATTCGCCTGCAACTCGAAGCACTCGTCTACGTTTTCACACTCGCTTCGCTGGTGCGCTAACCACCGACTCATGCTTCGAGCCTCCGGCTTATGCTGCGATATTCACACTCGCACACAATCACCTATTTTGTGCACTTGTATCACAAATAACTATTTTTTAATGTGAAAAAGTATAGAATTTCTTCTAGATACAAATTACGTAAAAAAACATTTTTTCAAACCAGAAGAGGTTCGTACTATAAGGTTTCATAACGACATTTCAGAAAAATGTTAATAATTTATTTCCATTTCAACATAATAAATATACATAATCAAATTTCATTTTCAGATTCTATCGTTTTATAACTGTTATATGATAGAACTCTTCTCTTATAACACCATAAGAAATATTAATAGAGACATTTTATTTACCTTTATGGTTCTTGTATCATATTTGCTGTTTTTTACATTCTTTTTCAGAGCAGGTATTAGATTTGTGTAAAATTTGACACCCCCGTTTTTTTCAAATGGTTACGTTTTGAGACCTCCCGAACCCGAAAAACACGTCTGGCTTGCTGTGTATATTTGTGTTTGTGTGTATGTATGTAGATTTTTAGTCTGTCAGCACGATACCTTTCGAAAGACTGGGCAGATTGGATTGGGCTTTGGTATACTCCTCAAGTGTCCTAGAATGACGGTCATGTTCGTTAGCCAGCCATTTTGGATACAAATTCAAAAAGTGAGCGCATTTTTAAAATGGTTGAGACCAGTTTTTTAAGATTTAATAATTCTATGTACGGATATTCGTAGTACTCAAAAAGAACAACAATTTATCTTCATGACCTTTTTTGATAAAATACAAATTACTGGATTTATAGCATTTACAAAATTCCAAAAAACAAACGAAAATGAACATTTCAAGTCAAAAAACGCACGATATGAAAAAAAATTCAGAAAGAGAGAAACGTTGCTTTTTGAACCCCATACAATACTGTGATAACAACTTTTTGAATTTTTTGAAAAATACAAATTTCAAATTTTGATCGCACAAAAGATAATTAAAAATAAAAAATTTGATTTTGCGATCAAACTATGCAAGATATGAAATCAGATGAAGAAACAACAATTGTGCATATAAAAAAGATCTACGAATTCATTGATCAATACTTTTTGATAGAATGCGTAGTTTTTGTTTTAATCTTAGAAAATAAAATAAAAGAATTGCATTTTTGGACAAACGACACAAGCTATGAAAATAATTAATAGACAAATGTTGCGCCTACAAAACAGAGCTATAGAAATTTGTCATAAATAATTTTTTTGAAGAGGCGTAGTTTTTCTTTTAATCATAAAACATCGCATTAAAATTTAAAAAATTAAATTTGTGGAAAAACAGCACAAGATACGAAAAAAAATTAATAGACAAAAGTTGTTTAAAGTTGTTAATGAAGCACTTTTTGGCTTCAAGCAGCGTCGATTTGATGGAACAGCAATTTTTTTTATCTGGGCATTGCTATAATAGCTGTCATAGATATTTGGGATTGATTGAGAAAGAGCGCAAATTGCATGAGATCATGAATGACCCGGATCATTGGATATAAATTATCAAAGAATCCAAAAAAATAGATCCAAAATATGAGGACACTAAAATGCAAACCACAGACTTTGTGTCATCATTGGAGTTGCAAACACTAATCGTCAATCGCAAGGTCGACGTGCACAAAGATAGAATCAACTGGCTCAAAATCAGATCCACCAAGCTTGATCGAGAGAGACCATTTGTTCTTTATATGATATACGACGGCGAAAAGACCCGTATGGTGGACATCGCGAAAAGAACGATTTCCTAGAGACATTTCAAAAATGTTCAATTATCGACTCTTTATCGGAATGGAAATAGCATCACAGTCCAAAAGTATAGCGATCTCATGCAATTGATTCAATTCATCGATTCCAAATATCAATCATTCTATCGCGATTTGAGAACAACCAACTCAGCTCAAGATTATGATTTATCTAATGGGGATAGCGATAACGAGGAATTAAAACATTCAATTCGAATTTTTTTCTTGGTGAGCTATTGTTGGAATAGAAAAGATAGTTCATAGTTTTAATTATTCATAAAAAGCGTTCGTGTTACTTTTTTATTCATCTCTGTGAATTAATTTAATTTTACTCGAAGAAAAGTTTTTTTTTTCAATGAATGTTTTTTCAATGACGTCGTTTTGAAGAAAGATCATTAATTTAGAATATACATTTATAATTCATTTATAGATTTTTTTATTCAGAGTTGGAACATTATTGAAAAAGTAAATTTGGTGGACATGCCAAACATTTCGAAAAAAAAAATCTGCCCGCCGCGGTGGCACATTCTCATCGAGCACTGCGCGCGCGGCTCGCAAGTTTCAGCGCGCCTAGGGCGCGGGACTGTTGGTTCTCGCGCTTCACTCTCGATAATGCATTTACCTCGCGCTACGCGCACGTTCTTTCTATTTTCCCCACACTTAGGCACAGACCTTTCAAAATTAAAGGTCAAAGCATCGACAACTGTAACTTGGTGACTATGAATTCTCTTTTGTTAAAGCTCCTTCGGCTTTGACAAACATATTTTCATCACGTATCTCGTGCTTCGTACTCGATTTGGTCATTTTGTCACTTAAAGAGTATACTCGAGAGTATACCAAAGTCCAATCCAATCTGTCAATTCCTTCGAAAGTTATCGTGCTGAGAGACTAAAAATCTACATACACACCTACCCACATACATACATACAACCATACATACAGGCATACAGCCATATTCGCCAAAACCTGTTTTTTGGGTTCAGAAGGTCTCAAAACGTGGGCATTTGTCAAATTTTACACAAATCTAATACCTTCTATGATGAGAATGTGAAAAACTGCATTTCTGAACAAATAGTGCATTTTTCAGATAAGCTGTTAAAATTTCAACCAAAAAAGATGGTTTTTTATCAAAATATTTGTTTTTTCAACAAAATAATTAAATTTTCATCAAAGATTTAAAAAATGAATTCCTTAAGAAAACGGTAAATAGATAATCGACGGTCTCTAATCTCTTAAGTTAATTTGCCGTTCACTCTCTAAATGTTAATTAGTAGAAATTTTACTAATTCATTCAGTACACTTAATTTTAATTGATGGATC
>CAKNWT010192916.1:0-11548 GCA_932066315.1 Andricus coriarius
GTGTGACTGGTCACGAAAATAATGTAAGGTCGTACCCCTCCCCATTTTCCAGAGCGGAGGTCCACCCTTTTGAAAAAAATCGGAGGTCCACCCTTTTCGGAAGTTTATCCCCATTTCCCTTTACCATTCCCTTTACCATATCCCTTTACCATTCCTTTTACCATTTCTCTTTACCATTTCCTTTAACCATTCCCTTTGCCATTTCCCTTTAATATTTCGTTTACCATTCCATGCATTTAGAATGTGAAGAAGCATGGTTTATGGGTGTTTTAATAATAAAAATCGATATATCGTTGATTTTCTCGAAAACTATCACTCGTACGAAAAAATGTTTGAAATAAAAAAAAGTGTGTTTCGATGAGATTGACAACTTTTATTTGAAATATTTTTTGTTATTTTGCATATTAGCTGAGATAAGCGCAAAAAACCATGATTTTTATGGGTTTTTCATGGTTTTCACCATGAAAATCGACTAGTCGGCAATTTTCACTATCATATTCGTAATCAGCGCGTCAAAATACATAAATACACGGAGCCCGAAGAAAATTGGACATATGCCCTTTTCGTAAGTATATCCATTTGATTTGATGAAAAAAAATTCTTCTTGCCGCAAAAGTTGTTTAGCTAACATGAAATTTACATACACCTTAAAGGTGGGGTTTTTGAAAAAATCGACTTTTAATTTTTTCAGAAAAACCGCTGCTATTTTATGAAGTAGTGTAGAACCCTGTCTGATTGGAAGTAAATGCGGTCTACGGGTTTTTCCGAATTTTTCAAGTTCTTATCAACTTATATTTAAGAAAACCAGTGATGAATTAAATTCAGCATTTATAATTGTTTAAAAAATTTATTATTATTTATCACAATATTCTCTTAAAATATTGCTGCAAAGATGTAGTTTTTTATATAAGTTTTCATTTCTTATCTTCTTTTGAGTTATTGTAAGGTAATATTCTAAAAAACCTAATTCTGAAAACAAATTATTATTGTTTATAACTATACTTTCTTAGCGTCATGCTAGACAGTTGCATTGCTTTTCGAAATCTTCAGTTTTTCTGGGAATTTTTAATTATGAACAAATAATAAATAAACATCAACAAGAATCATTTTTAAATAAATAAATATAAGAGATATAAACAACGAATGGAATGATTAAGAGTAGTATTGAATTATAGCATTATGTTAATAGCAAAGCGTAAAAGCAAAATTTAGAATTACACATATTTTACTATCACTCATCCCCTCACATCATTGAAGCAAATACTTCGACACCGATGATAGTATACATTTATATAGAGATTAAAAATATTTAAATTAAATAATTATTTGATTACAAGATATTACGAGATAATGTAGACTTACTGCAGTCAGGAAATTGCTTCCGGTAATCTATTACCACTAGTAGCAAATATTGTTTCCGACTGAATGAAAGTCAGATATCAATTGTGCAAATATCTGGTTTATTTGAAAAAAAAACATTTTAAAAAAAATCGTTCAAGTATTGATTCTCTCTCATGCTTATTTACTACTTGCTCAAAACTAGAAATATAAAGCAAAGTTAAAAGTTTCAGAAAAAAAACCGGAAGTTTCTAGAAATTATCTGCTAGAAGAGAGTTACCAACCATAATAAATTTTGTAAACAATAGCTCATGTGAACTTTTATCAATCATGACCTAATTAAGTGAAAATTGGACATTAAGTAAAAAAATTCAGAAGAAACCGCAACTATCTAGCTACGATATAGGAGAACACAGTTGTAAACAATAATAATTTGTTCAAACAGTTAAATTTGCTATATTGCATTAATTATTACCTGAATTTCAGTACAAAGTGAACGAAAAGTGAAAAAGTTCAGAAAAAAACCGCAACTATCTAGCATCACTACAGGAGAAGATAATTATAAACAATGATAATTTGTTTTAACAATAAGGTTTGTTGAATTGCATTAATTTCTACCCCCCTCTGAGTGAAAAGTAGACAAAATGTTGAATATTCTAGAAACTAGCTATAAATTCGACCTCGACTCATTCCACTTTGTTTGTATTTATAACTATATGGTGTTCATTTCACGAGCACTTTGCTTCCCGTTAGCAAATGTATTTGTTTCCTCACAGAGGAAGCATTAGTTATTTTTCAAATAATAGAAAAACTAAAGTTTTCATTTTGATCAGCTTGAAAATACGAATTACAAGGAAAACAAAATTACAAAATAATATAAATAATTTTAAATATACAATGACAAATCAGAAAATTCAAATTTTTATTTTAAATGTAATTCTTTCGCGCTGGAAAAGGGAACGAAAAAGTTCTTTCGCACCCTAACCCTTTCCTAGCGAGTTGACTTCCTTACTCTTCAATAAAGTGTATTAATATTGTAGGTCGATCAATTTTCCTCGAATCAAGTAATCTTTTCCTTTCTGGCGTCAATTTTAAATTATGTTAGTGGAAAAAGATTTACTATAAAAACGCGTTTTTTTCAAATGTTATGCATTGCCATAGCTTTTTTACTGCACAATAAAATGTATGAATATTATAGGTCCATTGATTTGCATCAAATTAAGGAATATTTTCCGTTATTGCATTAATTTTAAATTATGTTAATAAAACAAATATAACTTCCTTTCTCTTTAATAAAATGTATTAATATTACAGGTCAATTGATTCGTCTCTGACCAAGGAATCTTTTTCATTCTTGCATCATCTTATCTTTGAATGATGTTAAAGAAAAAAGTTTTACTATAAAAAAACAGTTTTTTCAAATATTATGCATTGCCACAGCTTTTTCCTCTTCAATAAAATGTAACAATATTATAGGTTAATCGGTTCGTCTCGAATGATTTCGTCTTTTCTATTCTCGCATCAGCTTTAAATGGTGAGAATGAAAAAAATTTTACTATAAAAAACCGATTTTCAAAATATATAAATTACCATAACAATCGATTTGTCTCGAACCAAAGAATGTTATATATTCTTGCATCAACTTTGCATTATGATAATGAAAAAAGTTCCAATATAAAAAGCCCTCGAAACAGCCGATTTTTAAAATATTATTGAGTGCTAAAAAAATGCAATAAATATTTTTAGAAATCCTTCGTTCGGTCTGAAGATATTAGTGTTGAAAATAAGCCCTAGAAATTTCATCACTTCATCCTTCTGTATTTTGACGCGCTCAATATGAAAGCGAGACCTCCATCGCGTCAGGTTCAAGGTCATTTCAAGGTCAAATACAGGAAAAGCCGTGCAATAAACTTCCAAAATCTTTTACATATATTTTTGGGGTCGCTGAATCGAAATTCGAGGTCCATTTACCTCCGCAGCATCAGGTTTAAGGACATTCCAAGGTCAAATACAGGAAAAGCCGTGCAATAAACTTCAACAACCGTTTTGGGATTGCTGAATCTCGCTTACTGAATCTCGCTTGCCGAAATTCATCAGCGACAAATCTTTTGGATTCAATTTGGAAAACTCAGAGTACCTGGCACACTTCACACTCAAATCCGGTCACTGACAAATTGGCTGAAATTGCAATATAACATAGCTCAAAGCCTCCTGATCGAAAAATCCTAATGGGTACCAGTCCAGAAAATCAAAAGTTTTGCGAGATAGGTGGGGTCTATTTACCTCCATCATGTCAGGTTCAAGGTAATTTCAAGTTCAAATACAGGAAAAGCTGTGGAATAAACTTCAAAAACCTTTTACATATATTATTAGAATCGCTGAATCCAAAGACGAGGTCCATTTACCTGCATCACGTCACGTACAAGGTCATTTCAAGGTCATTCAATAAACTTCAAAAACTTTCTACACATGTTTTTGGGGTCGCTGAATCGAAATCCGAGGTCCTTTTGCCTCCACCGCGTCATGTTTAAGGGCATGACAAGTTTGATCCCTGAAGGTCAGTTTAAGCTCATTTGAAGATCATCTTCAGTTCGATATAACAGAACATGCATGTTGTGAAAAGTAACCTAATCTTCAAGTTTCAAGCGGGACATTAGATTCGCTTGTGGTTATAATTTTCGCGTTCAACCACACCCACCTCGAAAACTTTTGATTTTTTGGACTGGTACCCATGAGGATTTTTTGATCAGGAGGCTTTGAGCTAGGTCATATTGCAATTTTAGCCAATTTGTCAGGGGCCGGATTTTAATGTGAAGTGTGCGGGGTACTCTGAGCTTAGCAAATTGAATCCAAAAGATTTGTCGCTGGTGAAATCCAACAAGCAAGTTTCAGACACCCAAAACGGTTGTTGAAGTTTATTGCACTGCTTTTCCTGTATTTGACCTTCAAAAGCCCATAAGCCTGACGGGGTGGAGGTAAATGGACCTTATATTTTAATTCAGCGACCCCAAAAACTTATGTAAAAGGCTTTTGAAGTTTATTGAACGGCGTTTCTTGTGTTTGACCTTAGGATGACTTCGAAATTACCTTGAAGCTGAATCGGTGGATGTAAATGGACCTGGATTTCGATTCAGCAACCCTAAAAACATATGTTAAAGGTTTTTGAAGTTTATCGCACGGCTTTTCCTGTATTTGACCTTGAAGTGACCTTGAACCTGACGTGATGGAGGTAAATAGACCTTGGATTCATATTCATCGCGTCAAAATACGTGAGGACAAAGGGGTCTTGTCAAAGAGTCATCACAATTTTTGTTTTGTAAACCAGTGTAATTTATCACAATTGCTTAGAACACTGTATTAGGCATTTTTAAGTTGAGGAAGGTTTAAATTAATGAATTTAAATTTTTTGGAAAATGTTACGATTACAAAGCTTCCTCTATGAGGAAGCAAAAACAATTATTTATTTCATTTCTGATGTTAAATTTTTTTCGATTGCTGGTCAAATAATTTTCTGGAGAAACAAGAAAAAATCTTATAGAGCCCGGATTTGAACCGGGAACGCCACTATTCACGAGTGGAGCGTTAACCAATTACGCCACCGAGGCCACAGCAGAAAGTTTCTCGTTTCTTCTGTATCGACAGGATATTCTCCAGAAAACTATTTGACCAGTAATCGACAAAAATTTAACCTCAGAAATAAATAAATTAATTACCCTGGTCGACACAATAACATCATGCTTTAAAAGCAATTATTTAGGTTAACATGAATTACTTATTGCCTCACTCTAATTAAAAAGTTGAAAATAAGTTGAAAAATTTGGAAGGAACCGCGACTTTCTATATCTATTCTCAGAAAAAAATTGCTGAAAACAATAATAAATTGTTCACAAAATTTATACAATGACAATTTCGATTAGAAAAATCGAAATAGTATATTGTGTACCCAGGGGAAGGAAAAATGCCTTTCCCCATTGGCGCATGCGATATTTTTTGTAACAAATGGCTGATTTAAAACATTTCTCGAAGTACAGTCGTGATTTTAGCCCATTCTAGATTCTGAATGGAAAAGCACGAAATTTATGTTAACTTGTTCCAAATTATCAAAAATGATTTATGGTAACTTACCATAAATTGTCTAAATGTCAATTTAAAAGTGTCTATAGATTTGCGGAAATTTATGAAAATTTTGGGTCATTCATGGTCATTTTACAGGTAAATATGGTAACTTACCATAAATTGCCCTAAATTCATTTTTTTCGTTTTCGTAAATTTCCGGAAATTTATAAAAAATCGGTCATTTATGGTAATGTTACAGGTAAATATGGTAACTTACCATAAATTAGCTAAAATTGTTTTTTTTTAAATTCCCATAAACTTCCGAAAATTTATGAAAACTTTCGTTCATTCATGGCAATATTACCGGTAAAGATGGTAACTTACCCTAATTACCGAAGATTCATTCTTTTTTAATTTGCATATATTTCCGGAAATGTATGAAAATTTTTGATCATTCATTTTAGTTTTACAGATAAATATAGTAACTTACCATAAATTACCCAAAATTCATTTTAAAAAATTGGATACATTTGCGGAAATTTATGAAAATGATTGGTCATTTACGGCAATATTACCAGTAAAGATGATAACTTACCATAAATTACCCAAAATTCAGTTTTGAATAATGTTTGAAAAACTAAATTTCCTGAAATTTATGAAAACTTTCGGTCCCTTAGGGTAAATTGGTCAGTTACATATGGTAATTTTATATGAATAACCGCAAAATTCCATTATTTGCAACCAAAATTTCCTCACAGTTTTTACGGTGAGTGGGCTGATAATATCGTAGAATGCGAGTTCATAGATGTATAAATTCCATTATTCATCTTTCACATCACTTTTCAGTACCTAGGGAGTAAAAAGTAGAGCTTTAACCCCGCTTCATAGGCGTAGAAGAGGGCTGAAATCATGCATCATAAAAAAATCAAACTAATCGTCACAAACTCGTAAAACCCAATTTTTCACTTATGGGATTGTTTGAAACACTAGAAAACAGACTTATGGGAGTGCTACTAAGAAAACTAAATTTTAATTTCTATTCTCAGGCTGATTGTAAAGAGAAATGTTCAGTTTTAACACGACTCACCTAATACTGATGATTCTGAATCAAATTCACAAACGTGTCTTTTTTCCTCATGAGAACATACATACAACATAATGTACACTTATCATAATATGTAAATGCTTAAATAAAAAAGCTTCGACTTATTGGCAACAAACTAAAGTTTTAATTATTGTTACATAAAAGGTTAGTTATAAAAATAGATTTAAAAATAATTATACGTACCCGCAGATTTGCATTCAGGTGTTGAACATACGTTCGCAGTTTGAGCATCGAGAATTTCGCTTTTGTGCAAAAAAACAAAAAAGAGAAAAAGAAAAATTGGCATACGAAAATCAATCATAATTCCCCGATTTAAATATTTTCTTCAAAATAAAATAATAATATCCAATAATAAATAATTATCCACTAACTTCTAGCTTTAGTCTAACTCCTCTGGGTGCAGAAAGCTTTGTGCGGAGAATCTGAAAAATAACGATAACTGGGTGATTAACGTACATTTAACGTATGAGTTCGAGGTAGAAAAACACGGCATTTTAGGATGACGGATTTGTCAATATAGTGGAATAGTTCAAAAACATATTTAAAAAATATATATATTGTTAAAGTATTAATGTGTATTTCGAGCTAGAAAAATACCGAATATTGCGATCACGCATTTGTCACTAAAGATAGTTGAATAGTTCGAAAACATGTTTTTTTAAATAACAAGATATTTTTAAGGTATTTCTGTGATTTAATACATTCCACTAGAGTAATAGTTGATTGAAGTACAGTTCTTTTACTGAAGTCCACTCATGACGCAAAATAGTGTGTGCAATTCGCGTGGTACAGTTCCACGTTCCGCCACACACATGTTGCGCAATATGGAACTATATCCTACTCGTTACACAATGTACTATTGTATATTACATTATTTACTGTATAGAGGTTTGCAATGTACAGTAAAATTGTTTATAATTTAAAATATTTAGGAACACGCTCATCTTTCTGAACTTAAAAATATCTTTTGATTAGGAATCACTTTCTAGTACGCATCCATTTCTTAGGAGTATATTGTTTATTATATAATTTAATTGGTATGATGCATAGAACTAGGACGCATCAATTTTAAGTACCATCAAACTCACGTCTTCGGTAGAGGTTGCGGATTCTTTAAATAGACTTTAACAGATTTTTCATATTGTATAAACATTCATCGAATTATTTTGCTGGGCTGATTACAAATATAGCTATAAAAATACTCGCGTTCGCTATTTTCATTAAACTACGTTTCTTAACAGTTTTTTTCAGGCTGCAAAACATAAAATGACATTTGCTGACATTTTTGTGGCAGTATTTAAAAAAATAAGGAATTTATACGTATACCAAATATAAAATAGATACATGGACCATGGATATTACAATAAGACGAAGTAAGGGTGTTTTTACGTTAGGCATCTGAAACTCGTCATAAAGATTTCTCAGGGAAAGCCTACGAAACCCTGATCAGTAATTTATTATAGTAGGCAGTCTACACCTACAAGAAATGGTTTCGTGAACTCCTTAATTTGTGTATCTAAGTTATTAAACTATTATATTTGGATTACAATCTATTATTGTGAAAACAATTATTTGAATAAAATGATTAAGCCTCATGTCATATTATGAGTAACTTAAAGAAGCGGTCATCCTTTATATGAACTCCTCTCCATATAAGCTTTCTCTATCAGCTTTTGGAATTCTTGAAAACAAAACAATGTACGATTATTATTATAATTCCATCGACTTCATCCTCGATGGTGATTAGCTTGAGTATTAAAGTATATAATAATTCTTGGATATGCTCGGATATTTTTCTGTGATTTCTTTCACTATCATTAAATTATTACTGAAAGCAGTATTGTTGGGCCCTTATTCATTTGGAAGAGATTCATGAGTTTTGAAAAACTTTTTTATTACAGTCTATAAATCTTGGATTTTCGAATATTGTTAAAAAAATACGATTTGAAAATCTCGCTTTCTTCTGAAACTTTGAATTCCGTTTAATTTACAACATTTTACATGAATAAATTGAAATTGGTTGATATATTTTGAAGTAATTGTTTGCTTTTATGAAGAATTAAATGAAAATTCTGATATTCGTGAGAATTATTTGGAACTTAGAGGCTTCCTGAGGAATTATTTTCTATTCAACTCTAGATCGTCAAGCTCAATTAGTGCTAACAATGTTGACCATATATCAAACAATCGTGTCTCTAAACTAAGAAAAAAGATTCTGATACAAAGAAATGATCGTATTGAATGTGTCCTATGAAAAATTTCTTTATTACAAACAAATGGGTTTATCAAAACCAAAAATATGAAATTATAGTTACCAATTAATATTTATTTTAGTAATTAAAATATTAGCCAAGCGAAGGAATGTCATTATTGGTCGATGTAAGTAAGAGATTTGTGCTTACAAATCAGGAAGTTGCTATACTGAGAGAAATCATGAGAGATTAATTCACGGAACTGCTCCTTGATTTTATTATTAGCTTTTGCCGTGAAACAAAAGCACGAATTTATGATTTTTGATCTCGGACTCCGCGATACAAAGTCACAAATTCGGGCCTTTGGTCAAGGCAAAAGCTAGTTATAGAATCAAGGAGCTGTTCCGTAAACAAATCTCAACTCTCAAAGTAATGACCCTAAATTTAACTTAATATTTCTTGAAAGCAAAGGAATGGAGTTTTCATTGTCCTTGATTTAAAGAATAGAGAGAATTGCTCAAAAAGCAAGCTATATATCAAAATAAATGCAGCTTAAAGTGAAACTGATATTCCATCGGCCTAAAAGAATACTATCATAGTTTAAAAAATTTGAATAGTTGAAATTCATAAATTTAACTATAGCTTTAGTGTTAAAGTTTAATGCCATACTAATAATTCTAAGATAATATTACTTGAATTGTAATATATATTTTTTTATTTTCACGGGGCTAATGAGAATTCTCAAAATATTTCAAACAGTGTCATTGCTACACTGATAACGCAGAAAGCATTGTAGTATTATCAGCTGACATACATAAGCCATCACATCTTTTTATAATATAACCACGGTAAACATTTTTCACACCAGGTATTTCAGAATTGTTTATTTTTATTTTTTTAAAGTACCGTCGACAAATTTGATGAAGTCATTTCAAGATGATGCCTTAGGATCCATACAATGCAGAGATTATGTAAGCTGCTAAATAAAATTTTAATTGTAAGTCTCAATTCTACAGGGTGGCAATTATGATTTTCATTTCTGTGTCATAGCCATAAAGTAAAAAATCATAAAATCCGATAATTTATGACATTTTTTCAATGTATTGGTTTAAAGACGTCAAATATGCAAACACGCTAATAAAAAGGGCCCAGATTGTCAATATTAAAAGCTCTGTCCACTCAACGCCGCCACCAAGGCAAAATGAAAAATGGGAAACGCAATATGTTCTAGCTTTTTTTTTTTTGCAAATTTAATCCTAAAAAAATTTGTTTGGGCTTTAAACTTTCGAGATACGGGTGGCGGCGCTAGCAGGATGTTCACTCAGCGTCGCCACCTAGGAAAACTCACTGAAAATTTTTATATTCAAATAAACGATTGTGGGAGATTTTTGTTGCTTTTCTTTTGTTTTCGGAAAACATATATTACGTGTCCCAAAAAACTACCCCTAAGTCATTGATACATACCCCTCGTCATCACAAATGTTAAAAGTTTAAAAACAACCTTGAACAACGTAAAAATGATTCAGAAATCTAAATTATTTACATATCACCTGAAAATTCACTTCTTTTATAATTTCCCCTTTAAACTACCATTCCACGTAAAAATTAGCGGATCTTACATATACTTATACAAAATGCATACAAAATAATAATATTCAGAAAAAACTGTTAGCTGAGATTTTTTTAACTCTTTTTGTTGCTCTCCGAGGACATATAATACGTGTCACAAAAAACTTCCCCTAAGTCGTACATACCTGCCCCTCGTAATCCAAATTGTTCTAATGGTGTAGAAACAACTTTAAACAACGTAACGATGATTTAGAACTCTAAATTAAATATTTAGTACTTGAAAATTTACCCCTCGTATAATTTTTCCCGAAAACTACCCTTCCACGTAAATGTATCTTGTCGAACCTACATATACCACAATACTTTTCATCATCAGTTTGTACATCATTACAGGTAAACATTTTTCATATACTATATTTAATTGCAAACATTCATTCCAATAATAAAACTATCGTTAGTTATTATATTAATGTTGAAACGGAATTCAAACTCCGAGAGTTCCAGATTATTCAGCTACTCGAATAATAGATTCTCGATTTTTTTGCTCATCGAAATTAAAATATCGGATTTTTTTGCTACTCAAAATTAAAATACTAAATTGTTTGCTACTCTAATTCAAAGTTCTAGATTATTTTGTTATACCATGAATAGATTGTATTTTTTTTTTCCTCTTCGGAAGTGAAGTATCGGATTTTTTTCCTAGTTGAAACCATAAAACTGGACTTTTTTGCAACTCGAATTCAAAGTTTTACATTATTCTGCTACTAGAATAAAAGATGCTCTATTGCTTTTCTCCTCTAAATTGTAGTACTGTAGTACTGTACTGTAGTGTGGTAGAATTCGAAGTCCTAGATTCATCTACTATACGAATAACAGATTCTCAATTTTTCTGCTCCTCGAAAATAAAGTGCCGGATTTCTTGCTGCTCGCATTTTAAATTCTAGATTTTTCTGCTACACGAATAACAGATCACTGATTTTTTTTCTCCTCGAAAATAAAGTTTCGGATCTTTATTCTGCTCGAATAATAGATTCCATATTTTTTTGCTGCTTAAAACTGAAATACTAGATTGTTTTACTACTTGAATTTAAAGTTCTAGATTATTTTATTTATTTATTCGTGTAGCAGAATAATCTAGAACTTCGAATTCAAATAGCATACAAATCTAGTGCTTGAATTTCAAGAAACCAAAAAATCAGGCATCTTTTCTTTGTGTTGGCAGAATAATCTGTAAATTCATATTCGTGTACGAAAAAACCCCAGTACTTTAATTTCGAGGAGAAAAAAA
>CAKNWT010192943.1:0-10823 GCA_932066315.1 Andricus coriarius
CAATAATGTTATACGCGTCACCTATATGGGGAAACACGTATAAAAGTAATGTACAAAATCTCCAAACGATACAGAATAAGTGCCTGAGAATGGCCATTAGCGCAAAAAGAGGGACAAGAATCACTGATTTACATTCAAAAATTAAAATTTCTACAATCAAGCAGGAGATATTTCAAACATCTCAACATTTTTACAATAATCAACTGTCTCTTCCAATCCTGAAAGATACATCTTCGCTATCCTATGAAGATGCACCATTCAGGATTAAATATAAACTACCACAGCACCTCCTACAAAATTAAAGAACCTATTTCCACTAAACTTAATTTTTCGCAGCCTATAATAGCTAAAGTAACTGTAAATATTGTATATAGATTAGATAAAGCTAGGTTAAGTTGTAATATATTCTAAGTCATAAAATTAACTAGGTTTTTCCAAAAATTTTTCCTAATTAAAAAGATCCAAAACTAGCGAAACCAAAAATTTACCACAACTACAATAAGAACTCAAAAACTATTTACGGGTAAAGTCGCTTAAGATAGGAACCAAAAATGTATATCACACATATGTAACAAAATCTAAGAACAATAAAGAACATTTTTAACCTAACTTTTAACTTTTTTAGCATTCCGAGTTCTACTTGTTGTTTGAGTACGTCGTAAGTTCTTCAATTCTTGAAAAATGACTGGTCGCGGTAAAGGAGGAAAAGGTTTGGGAAAGGGAGGAGCAAAACGGCATCGTAAGATTTTGCGTGACAACATCCAGGGAATCACAAAGCCCGCCATCCGTCGTTTGGCTCGCCGTGGTGGAGTCAAGCGTATCTCTGGCTTGATCTATGAGGAAACCCGAGGTGTCCTGAAGGTGTTCCTTGAAAACGTGATCCGTGATGCAGTCACCTACACTGAACACGCCAAGAGGAAGACTGTCACCGCTATGGACGTTGTCTATGCCTTGAAACGTCAAGGACGTACTCTGTACGGTTTCGGAGGTTAAATTCAGAAGAGTTCTATTTATTACACACAATCGGCCCTTTTAAGGGCCACCAAATTTTTGTGACGTTGGCACAGTTTCTCTTTAAACATGATACGCTGTTTTTTACAAATTGTTAAGCTAACAAAATTCCTTCAGGATGGTTACCCTCTCAGAAGGAAACCAGGATAAAGCGTGTAGAAAAATATTAATGTATTTAACTTCCTTAAAATTATACTTGTGAATGCGCGACCCTGAAACAGTTTGAGGGCTTGAAACTGAAGTTCTTTCGTAAATTGATTTTGGGGATTTCTATTTTTAAGTTTAAAAATGTATTACTCTATTAAATATTTCATAATAAATGCCTTGACAGTCGGTTTTGAATTTAATAATTATACCGTCACGGACCCAGTTTTCGGTCACTTTAGACAAGGTGCCGTGGAAGTCCTCGTAAATAAGTGAAACGTAAAGTCAAACTATTTAAAAAAATCTTGTGAGTCAAAGAATAGGCCTTTATGAACAATTTGAGACCTGCAAAACTTCACAATTAGCATACCTGATTTAATTACGAAATATAAAAGACGATAATCCCGAGGGAGTAGTTTTCGATCACTTGATCCTGCGAGGACACAATTTTCGGCCAACCTCTTTTGTGCGAATTATGAGAATGGAGTAGGAATGATTCGAATGTGTGATTCCAACATTGTAAATTAGAAATAAATTGATATACCTATGTATAATTATTTATTTATGGACAATTGAATAGTTAGGAAAATCGGGTGATCATTTATTTAGACATAGTTAGTCGTAAGGTAGGTCATTACTTTATTCTGCAATGAAAAGTGAAAACTGTTCATCGCAAATATAGTCTCACTTGAACCAGATAGGTAGTAAGTAGTAGTTGAGTCAATTTAAGTTTGATTGAGTACTGAAGAAGATTAGTTGTATGTTTTGATTGTGCACACTAATCTCAAAACCATGCATTCAAACTCCTACATCTTTGAAAAAACGACTTCAAATTGACTCCGGCATTTTTGTAATGCATTACTACTGGTGATATGCAAAGAATGAAACATCTTTTTAAAGGGTCCATCAATATTAGTAGGCTAAAAGAATATTTTTTGCTGACCGAAAATTGTACACTCATATAGAAACAGTACCCAATCAGCGGTGACCCATTTTTTACAACAAAAAGGTTGAAATGTGCCTTGAAACTATTTTTATATTGTTAAATAACAATATAATCGTCCATAAATACAAACATTTACTTACACAAGCAGCAAATGTAGTTGAAAACATGCGGAATCCGCAGCGAATTTAGTTACGCCTGAACGTAGCGACTCTCGACAGAGTTGCCTAACTTGCGAATTTCTTTCACGCGCGCCCGCTTCTCCCGGGAATTCAAACTTTATTTGGTAGAAACTTTGATAGTTAATTAATAGTTCAGAATTTTTTTCATCGTTTGGAAGCTTATAATGAATTGCTAATAAGCGTTTTCAAAACGATTTGACCGAAAACTGAGTCCGTGACGGTAGATGTAAATATTCACCAATTTTGAATTGATAAGCTTAAAATTATACAATTTCAAATAGTGGAATCATTGCAGCAATCTTGTTTTGAAAGGAAGACGAACTTATTTAGCAGTATGTGATACAATATATTCGTTAAAAAATTTATTTAAACAAATTTTATCGGTAGATGCTGCATTGTGGAACATTTTTTTAATTTGGAAATATTGTTCAGGTCCTCATTAGTTGAAATTTTGTATGTCTCTTTAGCTTGTAGACATTTTTATTTACAAAAGAATAATTATTTAATAATTAAGTTGAAAAATGCAAACGTATAAAAAATATTGGTCGACAAAAATGTTCAGAAAAAAAGTGTTAGCTAAAATGCTATAAAAATAAGAAAAACATTGTTGTGATTGGCAAATAGGGTGTTTGTAATTTACTTTACTGTAGAATTTCATTTGTACTGAGACAATGTACATGGGGAAGTTGGGAAATTGTTATATTTATTTCTGTAATATAATTATTGAAAGGCACTCAGATATAAATCATTTTTCTAGTGACTATTTTGTACAATTAGTCAGGGTAGTCAGTCTGACGGACAAGACTGACAAAGTCAGTAACGAAGACTGAGGTAGTGGACCCGATACTCGAATACCTAACGGTGTAGTGTCAACTCTTGCGCATTTCAAAGAATTTTAAAAGTATTTAAATTCGGAAAAATCATATGAAGCTATTTTTAAGTGTAAATATAAGCATTCTTTAAGATATTTAAACAATA
Organism: Andricus coriarius; assembly: GCA_932066315.1. Lineage (NCBI taxonomy): Eukaryota > Metazoa > Arthropoda > Insecta > Hymenoptera > Cynipidae > Andricus > Andricus coriarius. The sequence goes on from CAKNWT010192943.1 coordinate 3,259, forward strand.
AAATATAGATTTTTTTATCATTAACTTAAAAAATATATATATTTAAAGATTGACTGGTAAGAAGCAGTAGTCGAACGCGACTTTACTCCTGGGAGCAGTAGTCGAACAGGCATGTGGAAAGAGGTTAGGGATGATATGTACTTACTGACAAGATGTAATTGCATTACTTGTAAACAATTGAATGAATATGAGGTGTTAGATACATTTGAAATAAGTATGGTTTCAAGAAGTTCGGGGGGGGGGGGTATACCTGCCCCCCCTCTCTACGGCCTTGAGTGCAACCTAGTTTAGTAATTTTTCCAGAAAGAAGTCTCCGTGTGATGTTAAAATTCATGCCAAGGGACTCGGCTGCCTACTTCACGGCTTTGTAAAGGAACGCTCCTTTGCAAATCACCTCGCGTTTCCTGGTCATTTTAAGGAGAGGATCTCTACCATTTGCAACGATGTCAGCTGTATTCAGAACAATTCGTTTATGACGAAATTGGATCTAGTAAACTATTGCCAGGCTAGCGCTGACAGATCCTCTTCAGCAGGCTCCCTTTGTTCATAAACAGGCCAATATGACAAAATTTAACAAAATTTTAATTCTTCAGTGTGCGCTTTGAAAATAAGATATTCAGAATCAGCAATTTTTTACGATGCTAAAAAATATCAAAATCTGGCAAGCAATAATATTGTTGCTTAAGTAAAACTGTAAATTATCGACTGAAAACACTTATCAAAGCAGGCGTTCCTCAAGTTTGCGTCCTTGGACCAATGTTATATCTATATTATATGAATCTAGCGATGTAAAAATACACTGCAGTCCCGCTTTATCAGCCGTATCGGGGGTACCCTCAATGGCCTCGATGATGAATCGGGACTCTCTAAACCGTTCTGCTTCTCCTTCTTGCTCTCGTGTTTTTATAGTGCGGCGAGGTGTACATCGCGCAAGAGCTCACCTTTTTCACGCGTCTCTCTCGCGCCCCCCCCCCCTTGCACTACCTTGTCTGATATATCGGAAACAGATAAAGCGGGACTGCAGTATAGTCTTATTTTCTGATGACACAGCAATTTATACAGCGTCTCGACGTAAAGAAATTGCGATAATCAAATTGCAAAAGTATGTACGCGATTTAGAAAAATATTTTATTAGATGGAAGCTATTTTCTCATAATGATGGTGATAAAAATATTCCAGAGGTAAAAATGTATAATGAAACTATAAAGCCGGGAAAACATGCCAAGTACTTAGGAGTAATACTAGATTCAAAACTTAGTTATACTATACATACCAAAAAAGTGCTTAGTAGGGCTGCTACTGTGATAGGCTCTCTCTACTCTCTATTATACAGTAAAAGTAAAATGAACACACAAAATAAAATTACAGTCTATAAAATGGTTATCAGGCCAATACTACTATACGCGGCACCTATATGGGGAACCACGTTTAAAAGTATATCATTAAGCTATTTCCCTTTCGGCGAGCCTCTAGGGGTAAGCGTGACACTACCCGATTCGCACGGAGAAAAATGGTTAGTCAGTCTGAAAATCTAGAGTGTCAGACTGACTATATTTCAGTTTCAACTATGGGACAACCCCCTAGGGCCTAGATGGTCTAGCGTACGATCCCTGGTGTGTCAAAATTTTATGGTTAGCTTCACTATCCCAGAGTGTAGAGTTTACGATCCTGGAGTTTAAAACTGATTATCTCAGGAATTTGAGTTTGATTATTCTGTAATGTCAACTTAATCATATCAGTTGATCAACTTTATTATCTTTTGTCCTTCTTCTACCTACATATATATATATTCCTTAGAGTAAAAAAGACAAAAGAGACGGAAATTAAATTAATAAATGAAGCCTGAAAAACATGAAAATTGATATAAAATCGATCAATTCTGAAAGCATCTTTATTATGTTTGAAGAATAGGATGACTTGAGACATGATTGTATATGTATAAAAACGTTGACACCATAATACTTTGAACACGAGAGGCTAAGGAAACGGCGTCACTGCACTGAATTAAAACATTAATACTGGAAAATTTATAAAACAATATAAATGCTTATTACTAATCTCGCAAGTCTTGTTTCTTTCTTAACGAATTACGAAATGCTGAGCACATTTTCAGTCGAAAATGTTGAGAATACGCACTAATTAATGAGTGACGCCTTTGTCCTTAATCCCTCGGAAATATCCAATTTGGCGTTCAAAATCAGATCGAAAATCACTCAAGCCACTCTTCAACATGTTCTCCACATTATATTCACTCTCGACACATGTTTGAAGTATCAAAAGATGGTTTCAACTAATTAAAAGTGTTGTAAAACACGGCTAACGTGACACCGAACGTCAGTCGCTCCAAAAATGCGTTTCGGGTGTCGGGTGTGTTCGCTCGGCGTTCGGTAGAGGTCGTGACACAGCTACTTCTGTTTGACATTCTGGAGTGTCGATTTGACTATACTAATAGTGAGTCTGAATCACCTATGATTATTCAAACAGAATATAAAATTATGGTCTGCCTGACTATGAAGAAAAAATTGTGGGTCGTACTTGAAACTATTTAGATTATCAAACTGACCATTTAAATTTTGACACTTCAAGTTTGACTATCCATTTTTCTCCGTGCGGGTAGTGTTTTTTAGGTGGATTGTTTCTTGTAGTTAATAACTACAAGTGTGGGCTCACCACACCCACGAAAAGTAATGTAGAAAAACTCCAAAGGATACAGAATACGTGCATGAGAATAACCATTAGCGCAAAAAGAGGTACAAGGATCACTGAGTAACACTTAAAAACTAAAATCTCTACAATCAAGCAGGAAATATTTCACAAATCTCAACATTTTTACAATAATCAACTGTCTCTTCCAATCCTGAAAGATACATCTTCACTACGTTGTGAAGATGCACCTTTCAGGATCAAATATAAACTACCACAGCACCTGCTACAAAATTAAAGAATCTATTTCAACCAAATTTAATTTTTCGCAACCTATAATAGCTAAAGTAACTGCAAATATTGTATATAGATTAGATAAAGCTAGGTTAAGTTGTAATATATTTTAAGACATAAAATTAGATAGGGTTTTCCAAAAAATTTTCTAATTAATAAGATTCAAAACTAGCAAAGCAAAAATTTACCACACTACAATAAGAACTCAAAAACTATTTTTAGGTAAATTCGCTTAAGATAGGAACCAAAAATGTATACCACACATATGTAACAAAATCTAAGAACAATAAAGAACATTTTTAACAAGGTTTGTTTTCTTTTTTTAAACCGGCATTAAAAATGCTGTTTATGCAGTAATTAATTAAAATAAATGTATAGAAAATATATGTATATCATTAAGCTATTTCCCTTTCGGCGAGCCTCTAGGGGTAAGCGTGACACTACCCGATTCGGGTAGTGTTTTTTAGGTGGATTTTGTAGTAAATGGGCTCACAACACCCACGATCGCCAACAGCAACGCAGTAGTATCAGACGGTCACCCATCCAAGTACTAACCGCGCCCAACACTGCTTAACTTCAGTGATCTAACGGGAACTGGTGCTTCCAATGTGGTATGGCCGTTGGCCATATATAAAATATATAATTTCAATTAAATCAATTGAAACGTTAACTAGATTATTATCTAGATTATTGCTTGATTTTATTGACTGAAATGTCAAGATGGGATTGATTTCTTGGCTTGAAGTTCGATACAAATGATTAAAATTGACTTTGTCCTGTTTTGTATCGCTTGAATGCATCGCTATTAGCACGGAGTAATACTAAGGAGACACCGATCTCCGTACATCCGTTCTGACTGCAGTATCTGCCCCTTTATTGCCGAGCTCAGACGTTTCTACTCAGCAAACTATGGCCATTCGGACATTAGCACTGTGATCTGCCTTCTCCCGCAAGAAGTGTGCAAGTGAGCGCCAGTGCATGGCAACCACTCTGTGATGACAGCAACAGCAATTGAGGTTATATCAATGTTTTGCAACTTATGGCAAAAGTTTTTTCAAAGTTAAGTGTAAGTCGAAAAATTAAATAAATAAGTGGCAAAAATGAGCATAATAAAATTTATTTAAGATTAATAGGAGAATTTACAGTGGTTTTTATTTTTCTTTTTTTAATTTTAAAAGAATATTTAAAAACATTTCAAACAAATTTTAGTGTCGAACAATTGAACAATTATTAATTTATAACGACTTGAAATAAAAATAATTCAACTTCTAATTTTAAAAGTGTTCAGTTAAATATTAATAATATTTACGGGAATGTAACCTCAGTTTTCATTAAACACGGCGCTCACTCGCACACTCCTCGCGGGAGAAAGGAGGATAGCAGATCACAGTGGGCATGCCCGAATGGCCATAATCTGCTGATTAGAATTCGAGGCGCTTTGTATGTACAGCATGGTCGGTCTCATTATTACTCCGTGGCTATTACAATAGATAGACAGGACTGAAAGAATCATGCTATGTCCCTCATTTTAACTTCGAAGCTTCCATAATTATACCTTTAACACGGGACACTCCATAATCCATTGAACTAATTATATCCCTCGGACATTCACATCCTACGGGAACCGTCTTGAAATGATATAGAGTAATACGTATCACTCGTAGACATCAGCAGCTAGTAAAATATCAAAACCCATATAGAAGACAACTACGAAAGTATATACTAATACTCATATCATTTAAAACAGTCTTTGGATATCGAATGTTCTCCAAGAGAATGTTAAAGAACTGCTGGCCGGAGGGATTAGCGGCGTTAAATTGTAGTTAATGAGTGGAAAAAGTTAATAGAATTTTCATGTTGAAAAATATTTCTCTCCAGGCTTTATCCTGGTTTCCTTTCGGGAGGGTAGCCATCCTGAAAGAATTTTTTTAGTTTAACAATTTGTAAAAAACAGCGTGGCATGTTAAAACAAAAGAAATTATGCCGACGTGAAAAAAATTGGGTGGCCCTTAAAAGGGCCGATTCTTTGCAATAAATAGCAGATACTCTTCTCAATTTAACCTCCGAAACCGTATAGAGTACAACCTTGACGTCCATAGAAGTGACAGTCTTCCTCTTGGCGTGCTCAGTATAAGTGACTGCATCCCGGATGACATTTTCAAGGAACACCTTCAGGACCCCCCGGGTTTCCTCGTAGATCAAGCCAGAGATACGCTTGACTCCACCACGACGAGCCAGACGACGGATGGCGTGCTTTGTAGTTCCCAGAATGTTGTCACGCAAAACTTTACGATGCCGTCTTGCTCCTCCTTTCCGAAACCTTTTCCTCCTTTACCACGGCTGATCTCCCCGAAGAATGATCGAGATGGAGGAAATTGTTGTGTGTTACTCGTTTGGGCATTGTTACACAATCTGAGAGAAATTTGACATGACTGGAATTTAAATTGACGTTTTTTATATTTGGGTAAAAAGCCCGCAGGCGGGAAAAAACCATAAAATCTGATAATTTATTTTATGAAAGAAAAGTAAAGAAGAAGAGTGGGAAGGGAGTAGAGGGGTCGAAAGATGAAAGTCGCTGGTTGACTTATTTCATGAGGAAGTCTTTTGGCATCGCGTGTTTGCGAAGCGGATCAAAATGATATTTCCCTAGGGAGGATATATGTTCAAAAGGTGATAATGATGTAGATTCATAGCATTTAGTGGCGGTTCGTTTGATGTACTCTGAAATGTAAGGTAATTGAAATTCTCTGTGAAGGACAGAGTTCTTGGTATATCTAGGGGTTTTTGTGATACGTATCAGTAATTTATTTTGCATTATCTGAATCTGATTAATGTTGTTTTTTGACGCACCTCCTCAAATTGTACAGGCATATGTTATGATTGGACGAATAAACATTTTGTAAATCAGGATATCATATTCAGGTTGTAGACTCGAGTGTCTATTAATGATAGAATTTAAACGCGAAAAAACCCCGAGGGCTTTCCCTTTAGTTTCATGGATATGCTGCTTCCAATTAAGACGTTTTTGAAGTTTACCTCCTAAATATTTTATGAAGTTTTTCCATTCTATTGGTTCGTTAAACATTTTCGGTGGATCTATTGTAGCTGGCTTTCTGACTGAGAAAAGGATTGATTCTGCCTTTGCTACGTTTATTTTTATTCTCCAGAGTTTAGCTCAAGCCTCAATGACTTCAAGAGCTTTGTTAAGCAGTTTAAAAATTTTTTGAACTGACCAGGAGGAAGTGAATAGCGCGGTGTCGTCTGCGTATAATCCAATTGAAACTTCGGGGACCTCAGGGATGTCGTTTACGTAGATAATAAAGAATACCGGTCCTAGAATGCTGCCTTGGGGCACACCCGCTCGGATCGGTTTCTCTTTTGAAAGTTTCTGGCCTATTTTGACTGAGAATTTTCTATTGGTAAGATAGGAATGTATAAAATAGATAAGCCCTCTTGGGAATTTGTAATTTATTAGTTTTCTGAGCAGTCCTACATGCCAGACACTATCAAAAGCTTTTTCTACATCGAGGAACACAGCTCCGGTATGTTTTCTTCGATTGAAATTGAAGCTAATGGCTTCGGTAAGCTTGAGCATCATATGCTGCGTAGACTGGTCTTTTCTAAAACCATATTGTTGCGGTTTAAGGATGCTGTTTTCCTCAAGGTGATAGTTTACGCGCGTGAGTATTATTTTTTCAAAAATTTTGTTCATTGTGTTAAGAAGGCTAATGGGCCCGTGGCTGGTTGGATGATATGGATCCTTGCGTTTTTTCTGAAAAACTAGTATGTGAGCTACTTTCCAAGTTTCAGGAAAGTAGCTTAGATGTATACAGACATTGAGGATTAAAGCAAGGAGAGTTAGGCACGAGATAGGAAGCTTTTTGAGGACTAAGTTTGAAATTGAATCAGGGCCGGGTGCTTTGTTATTTTTGGTATTTTTAATTTGCTTCGATAATTCCTTGTAGGTTATTTTTTTGAAGTTATCGGTGCTTGGGATTTTTAGAAAGTCTGAAACAATTTGTTCACATTCGGAGATGTGTTGCGGATCAGTTGGCTCGTCATGTGGAGTGAAGTTACTTTCATAGTTTACTGCTAGGAGATCTGCTTTGTCGGTAGGAGAAAGCGCAAACGTTTGATCCGGTTTTTTGAGAGGGGGGATATTAGTTCGTGGCTTGGTTAGGGATTTTGTCATACGATAAATGGAGTTATTTTTAATTTGAAGTTTACCGACTTCTGTATTCCAATTTTTACATCGGTGCTCTCGAACTTTGATTGCAATAGTTTTCCGAAGGCGGTTAATGATATTTTTAAGAATACAACTTTTAGTTCTCTGAAGTGTTCGGCTGAGTTTATTACGAGTGAGGATAAGGTCTTCAATCTCGGGGCTGAGAAGTGGATCGTATTTGTTAATGATAGTCTGAGGGACTGAAGCGTGAATGGCAGTTTGTATGCTAGAGGTGAGATTAAATATGGCTTCGTCGATGTGAGTAGTGTTTTTCAGTGGAGGTTCAAATTTGACATGGGTTTCTAGGGTCGAGTTGAATGTTTGCTAGTTTGCTTTTGCAAAATTATAGCGAGGCGCGACCGGAGCTTTTTCGCAATCGGTGAAAAGGCTTAGAAGTACTGGT